>VUQK01003955.1:32399-49214 GCA_015106715.1 Bujurquina vittata | reverse complement strand
TTTCCCACTGCTTTTTTTAATAAAAAAGTGTACTAAATTACAAACACATACGGAGGTTTACATCCCCAGAGGGTGTTTTTAAATATTTTTTTTGGCGACATTTTTTTTTTTTTTTTTTTTTGCCTGTTTCTAAAAAGAATCAGACACAGAATTTCTCCCGTTTCTGTTACCCAATACTGCAATGGAACTAGAAATGATTGTGCAGTGCAAACTGAGGTTTACATCAACGTGCCCAGAATGACCGCCACGTAATGACTGAGACAAAAAGTTTGACAACTGTGGATTGTCCTTTACATCACCTCTCTGCACATTCTTTAACAGCACCCATTAGACCCATACATTTCTGTTGCTATCTTTGATTACTAGTTAATGTGTCTTTTGTGAGGACGGGATGCTTCTTCTCATTTTCCCCTCAGCAGACAAGGACAATGGAGGGCGATGTGATCCTGTGGTCCGCACAGGGATTTCAACATGGCTTCCTTCCAGAGGAAGGAAACAGTAGCAAACAAGTACTGACACAAGGACAAACATCATAACAGGCTCTTGCTGGAATTTTTCAGGCTGCATTTCCTGAAGGTCAGACCATCACACATGCCACCGAGACCAGGTAGAGATGAGGACTGTTGTGTACTGTGATATTTCTTTAAAATTGTGTGTGTGCACAGTTAACATTGGTTGTGTGGAACCCCAGACCCAGCTCCATCACTAATGCATGTCTGTCTGCAGGCTCCCCCACTTCATAAACACACACTTAAACACGCGCACACACACACACACACTGAAATGGGGTCAGATAGTGTCATAGAAGTCTCTGCCTTGCGTCCTCTAGCAGTTCATGCTTTGCTTTGTGTGATTACGCGCGTGGCCGTGTATGCGTGTCCTTACCATCCACTCTGACTGAGTGTATGTGTGTTGGTGAGGTTACTGTCAGGGTATGGGGTGGTCCCCACAGCGTGTCGTCTGATTGGCTGATTGGTGTAGTTGTTTACATTTTATCTCTGTGCCCAGTGAGGACGAACAGACCCCCTGCAGACGTTAGCCTCTGCACCAGACAGTCATCACACACAAGCACACATACACACACACATCATTATTCCCCATGCTTGGCCAGGTCTTGTTACTATGCAGACACACTTCTGCTATCCCACTTTGGTAGGCTCGCCTCCCAGACACAAGTATGCTGCTCTTAAAAAAGTTGACAGATGTAGGGCATGACGGGGGCAACTGACAAACAAGTGGATATTTATGCTAATACTTTTACGCAGGTTTTGCATCAGGCTCATAAATTTGAAAAGAACCAATTTTCCACCCATTGCCTTTCTTTTAAGCTTTCAGGTGCTAAAAGCTACTTTTTGTTTCTATGCAAATTCAGCTCTGCAAAAGGTGCACGCTATCATGATAATTATTCACTTGCACATTTAAAATGTCAGGGGTTTTTGCACTTGTAAAATATTATTTGGCAATTTAAAAAAATATATAAATGTTGTGATGGGCCATCTAATTAAAACTGATCTTTAGCCATCTAGGGAAACTAAAAGACAGCTAACAGAGGATGCATGAAAAATAAAGATGTGTGATGAATCTTGAGGACTACAGTATCTGGGCAGAAAAGTCTATGTCTGATCAGTGGTGCAATGTGTTTGTGTGCATTTCAGTGCCCATGAATGCATGTAAACAAACATTAGATTGCACAGGAAGAGGCTGCTGTTCTCACAGAAGTGCCAGACTCTAGTGCTAACTATATGATCATGCATGCATAATATGTATATGCATATATAGTGTGTGTATGTGTGCAAAAGTTTCCGTGATGCATGAAAAAAACCCTTCATATTCTCAGTATGTGGTGATTGTGGGAATTTGCTTACGTGTGCTGCTCAGTGTGTGCATGTCTGTTTGTATCATGTCTGACGGCTGAGTATTACTCACCCACTGTAGTCAGGATGATGTGATGATTACTGCTTTGTGTGCAGAAATGTGAGTTTATGTCTATGTTCAGGCACGCCACCTGGTAACAACAGTTCACCCCATTTCCCGAAAAGAAGGGCAAATTTTTAAAAAGGTGCAGGCTAATCTTGTCAAGACTAAACAAAATATATTTCAGTTAGTTTAAATCAGAAATGTAAAAAGATCAGGCTTTAATTCATCTAATTCCTACACAAGCAACATAAAAAAGCAGCCTATTTCAATAACTTATGATTTGTTCCCATTTCTTTAGTTGAATCTACAAAAAAATACCACATTTGTGTGACGCGTCTCTTTACAAATTTGAGGAAACTGGATAAGGGAAGGACAAATGAAGAAGTGACACGCCTAAAAACAGCAGCTGAACAGTATCTGAAAGTCCTTAAGGAATAGGAAGAAATCCACTTGACACCGGACCTGAGAGTTGCATCTGGTCCTTTAATTGATCCATTTACAGAAATGGTCTCAGTGGAATGCCCTTAACAAGCCTGGAGAATTTGTCCTGAAGACCGCAAACTACAAAAAAGCTTGCCGATGAGACATCATCCTGAGTTGAAGAATAAAGGTGGTCATATTGAGTATTAACTTTCAAGCTTGTTAGAATTATAAGAAAAAAAAACTGTTTTGTAATTACATTTATGTTTGCACATGTTCAACAAATTGCTCCACCTGTTTCATCCATTAGCAAGTTATGATGGGTGGCTCAAGACTTTTGCACAGTGGTGTAATTTTTTTTTTCCCACTTATGCACTGCAATCTACAAATCTAGCATTACATCAGAGAAATAACTGCTTTCACACAAATATTATACACGCACATAAACACTATTCGTCACTGTGGACTGTTTTTGTATCATTTTGTACTTTAATGCAATCCTGACCCTTACGCTCTTAAATAGCTTTAGCTGAGACGTCCCCATTGGCTTAACATATTTGCAGTAGACGCCAAGTTGCTTTAAGTTATACTGTATCTGCTTTTTTTACCCAGCTAAGTACAATGTTGTGCTAAATAATTTATTCGATTTCCTTTGATCTTGAGATATAGCAGTTTTAAAAGTAGAAACATAATATTACCATTGTGGGAGATGCAAACTGCAGCAGTCCCTATGTGGGAAAGACATATTTCTCCCAAGGACAAAAGCCTTTTGAATCACCTAGAAACACATCAACACAGTGCCAGTATTTTTAAGTTACATTTACTGTTAATGCTTTTCACTATCAATCATTTGCTTGTTCAAACTTGTTCACATGGAAGCATGAAAACACACACACACACACACACACACACACACAGTGAAAAAAATGAAGCTCTGAGGTTCTTTGGAGAAAACAATTGTTGCCCAGTTTAAGTAGGATATCCTTATTCAAGCTGGCTGAGTCAGACACTGACGCAAGAAGCCATCCAGCTGTAACATATTGTTTCTATGGTGAGCCTTGCCTTGGGGCAAAGTTCCCAGTTTAAAAGGTGATGTAACAGCCTAAATACTTCACTTGCTTAACCTTGTTGAGCCAGCTTGTGATTTGAGCGTGTTTATTGTCACAGTAATCAAGCTTCCTTCCTGGAACATCGAGCAAAGGGGCAAGTGCTTTACTGACCGTGGAACGTCAGCAAGAGAGTTGCCACATGAGCCAAGAGCTGCCTAACAACTAAACCTATCAACCTTTTTAAATTGCCGTTTCAAATTAAACCTTTATTGCAGGATGGCTATTAATACCATTAACAGTGCAAGTCTAAGGACAGTCACTAATGCCATGTTTTAAGATTATGTCATGAGTTCAATAATTTTGGACAAGGATTCCATAAAAATATGTCCTTGAAAAATATATCATTTTTCAAGGATTCGACTTATGTTCAGTCTCCAGCACTTTAACACATCTTATGAACACTTTGTAATCTTGTACTTGAATATATCAGAATGGGGCAACAGCCTTTTTGCAGACATCTTAACTATGGCCTGCAGGAAAGATGCACGGTTTGTGTTTGTCTTCATTTAAACAAGGACAGCCATCTCAATCCCAAATATCTCTGCAATGCCACTAGAATCTCCGTAATGGCAGTATTTGAGGCTTTGTGCTGAGGACACACCGGCATTGACACAAATTCCTTTTTGTTTTGAACTTCATAATTTAACAAATAGCCTGGAGACATATCCATCCATCCAACTTACTGGAACGCCGAGTACAAGTCACCAGTCCATCACAGATATCCACTAACCACCATGCTGCCTGATCCTGCTGAAACATGTCTAGTCATTTAGTCTTAGTTTTTTAAAAAGTGCCTACTACATGTGCATCTAAAAAGTTATTTATTTTGACAGATCATTTGTGTAAACAGTTAGAAAGATGCTACATTTTGGGGTGAAAGGTGTATGTATTTGTATTTTGCAGTATCTTATGGTGCACATGCAGACATTTTCACATAAAAGCAAATTATGATTACCTGATTTAAAAGGAAACTATCCAATAGCTAGGTAGATGCTGGCTCACCCACAAACATTTGCACCCACAGAGTCTATGCAGAACGCCTCAAAGAAAAAGAGAAAGCTAGGAATAGCGTTTGATGACACAGGAAATAAAACTTTTCTGTGACAGCGGCTTAACATTTACGCTCCACCTCTGTTGATGGTAAGACACAAGCAGCTGTGCTCACTGATCTCACAATCTTATGATGGTATCTCCTCAAACAACCTCATCGCTGTGGTGTCTCACCTTCACTTTAGTCCACAACAATTAAGGCGGAGGTGATAACGCAACATGCCTTTTAGCTCGTTGTCATAGTAGCACCGTTCTCCCAAGGTCAAAGCTGTGCCCCACAAAATGGTTCGCTAGAGTCTGCTGCAGAGGTGAAAATGAACTTTAGGACCCTCTCAGTGGGAGTGTTTGAGTGGTACCGCAGAGAGAGGATTAGGGAAGAAAAACAGGAGGGTGAGAAGAACAGGAAGAGGGGAAGTGGAGCAGGGACTTAAACTGAGTCACCTCAGGGAGAGAGGGAGAGAAGATGGAGATAATGAAGGGGGAAGCAGGGGGGAAAGTGGCAGTGAGTGACAAGGAAAATGAGGATGAGAAGGGACTAATAATCAAAATGTTGGGAGTATAAATGGAAGGGAAATTGGGGCCACTGAACAGATTAATGGATAAGAAGGTCATGGGTAGCAATTGTATGCCAACATAAGAAAAGGAGGAAAACCTGGTGCAACCAAGGAGGCATGGTTACAAGTGAGGGGGCTGGGGGGGGGGGGGCAGTTTAAAGCAGCAAGAAGGTGAGGAGAAAAAAAGCATACCAAATCCCAAGGATTACTTTCACACATTCTTGGCATCCCAAGTCACAGCAGCACCCAAGGCTGGTGCAGGGATGGTATTTGCTTTCAGTGATTAAGGTCTGACTCCTCCTGTCATGTTTTAGAACTTCTTGGGTCTGTTTTCCTTCTTGGAAGCTCTTCTATTCTGATTCCCTAAAGTAAAGGAGAGATTACCCTGCAAAAGCCTGCAGTAAAGTTCTTTATGACAGCATGAGAAAGTCACATGTTAGATGAAAATGAGGTACTAGAGAAATCAGCCTTTTCTATGGGCCCATATGTACAATTAAAAGCTGACCAATGCTGGTAAGCATTTTATCTAACAAGGTCAAGATAAAACTGACTTCTGCATTGAAGAGATTGCTGAATATATAAATATGCACTGCTCAAAAATATTAAAGGCACACTTTGAAAACACATCAGATCTCAATGGGGGGAAAAATTCATATTGGCTATGTATACTGATATGGCCTGGGCAATGTGTTAGGAATGAAAGGATGCAACATCATTTGATGGAAATGAATATTATTAACCTACAGATAAAAAGCGAAAAAAAACTGTGCAGCAGGTTAGTCCGTTTTGCCAAAATTTGATTGCAGAATCAAGAATGGCCCCCAGATGCTTGTATGCCAGCCTGACAATGTCGGGGCATGCTCCTAATGAGACAACAGATGGTGTCCTAGGGGACATCCTCCCAGATCTAGATCAGGGCATCACTGAGTTCCTGGACAATCTGAGGTGCAACCTGGTGGTGTCAAATGGACCAAAAACATGATGTCTCAGAGGTGCTCTGTTGGATTTAGGTCAGACAAGTTTGGGAGCCAGTCAGTGGTCTCAATTCTTTCATCCTCCAGGAACAGTGAGTCCTGGGTTCCTCCTGGTGCACAACAATGCCCGACGTATTGTTGTGCACCCGGAGGAACACAGGACCCACTGCACCAGAGCAGGGTCTGACAATGGACCCAAGGATTTCATCCCAGTACCGAATGACAGTCAAGGTGCTGTTGCAGAGCCTGTAGCGGTATATGCATCCTTTCATGGATATATCTCCTCAGACCATCACTGACCCACTATCAAACCAGTCATGCTGAATGATATTACAAGCCGTACGATGTTCTCCATGGCTTCTCCAGACCCTTTCATGTCTGTCTCATGTGCTAAGGCTGAACCTGCTCTCACCTGGGAAAAGCACAGGGTGCCGCTGGTGGACCTGCCAATTCTAGTATCCTGTGGCAAATGCCAGTCGGGCTCCACGGTGCCAGGCAGTGAGCACAGGACCCATTAGAGGATGTCAAACCCTCAGGTCACCGTCATGAAGTCTGTTTCTGTCAGAGACATTGATGCCAGTAGCCTGCTGGAGGTCATTTTGTAGGGCTCTGGCAGTGATTAGCCTGTTCCTCTTTGCATAAAGGAGCAGATACCAGTGGGTTAAGGCCTTTCTACAGCCCTCCCCAGCTCTCCTAGAGTAACTGCCTGTCTCTTGGAATCTCCTCCGTGCTCTTGGGGCTACGCTGGGAGACACAGCAAACCTTCTGGCAACCCATCCTGGAGGAGTTGGACTAACTGAACAATCTCTGTAGGGTTCAGGTATTGTCTCACGCTAACAGTAGTGATATTGACCCTAGAGGTGCCTTTCATTGGTAGTCCGCAAACAAATCCGGGTGAAAGCTGCTCTAAACAAAATATCTTATTACACACTGACCATATCTCTGTGATTATCATGTGTGTCTGCTTGATGGTTTTTATGATTTTGTGTGATGATTCTGATGTTTTGATGATTTGCTGTGTACTTGATTGATGTTTTAATGCTTTTAATGGTTTGAATGCACACTTGTTTGATGTTCTTGTGATGTAAAGCACTTTGAATTGCCTTGCCACTGAAATGTACTATACAAATACATTTTTACTTACTTACTTACTAGGGTCAGTTGGGACCAGCGCTTTAAGCACTACAAACCTGACATATTGAAAAAAAACAAAACATGGCATTGGATTCACATTTGGACTTACACATCATTAAAAGGAATTTTGTTTGTAGTGTCATCTGGATTTTAGAGATTTGGTTTGGTTAAATTCACAATTTAAATCTAGTCCAAGGCTTCTTGTGTTTGACATAATTGACCAGGTGACTTCCTGGCTCGATTTGTTTTGGGTTTTTTTGGTTTTACATCTAATCCCTTAAACAAAGTCTTCCTGATACAAACTCAGTGCATCAGCACTGTAACAAGTCTCAGGACTGGCTGCGTAGGAGAGAAAGTGATTACAACTGCAGACTGCATTTTATTTGGTGAACAATAGGCCAGTACCACCGGAGCAAACTATTTATTTCTCATCTGTACTTCAAGGCAGTGCACACAATGTTAGTCTTGCAGGATGACGCTTGTTATTAGGACAGCCTCATTTGAAACCAGCTAAACACTCATTGTTGCGTCAGTAAAGCCTCACTGAAAAGACATGTTGAAATAAACATGCCACTGATTTGTTTGAACAGGCAGGAAAAAGTGCAGAGAAATGAGGTCAGGGTGGAAGAGGACAGAGGTCAGTCTGCACCCAGTGTTAATTCCAGGACATCCAACTAAAAATTAAAATCATCAACAGTGCTTGTATGGCGTTCGCAGCCTAATCTCCCTTCTGAGAATCCCGTTTTAGTGTGTCTGTCAAAGCAATATTTTACATTTATGATGATGTAATCACTTATAATCGCTTATATGCATTTTTTAATAGACACTCGTGGTGGAGAATGAAGTCTACTTTCAGCCTAGTCCTCAGGGTTTTACCATTAATAATTGGGTTAAAAAATAAATAAAAATCTGTTGTAGTTACATAGTTACATAATATGACATCAACTTTGGTCAGCTTTTGAACCATCAGGAAGTTGACATTTGTACATTTATTGCTTTGCTGCTCGAATCCTTGACCGTTTCCTGTCTTTTCCTCTAAGGTCCTGATAGCATGTTCACAAGGCCTGATTTCAGACTGAGTTGTCAAGTCGTTAAACCCGAAAAATCCCTTTAAAAGAACGTGGCCGGAAATTTAAGCTACTGTAACTTTTATTCGACCCTGATCGTAGCCATGCTTACATACTGATTTTGCCGCAGTCTTAGGAGCATGTTTCTGTGCTGTTGTGTAGCCATAAAACGGAGGAGAAAAAAACAAGAAAGAACTGGGCATTTAGAATAGCTGTGGGATTTGATTCCACCCATGGCACTGATGAGTTAGATGTTAGTCCAACCAAGACATCCGCTTGATTGGTTTCTTTTAATGGAGAAACTTAAAGTTCTAGACTCAGGCAAATGCTAAACCAAGCAAAGTAAAATATAACAACATTCCAGCTCGTGATTTGACAATCAGATTCACGTCTCTCTTGGTTTCAAAACACCAAGATGGTGACAGCAAAGACTCTCATGTCAAGGCTTCAAAACAGGACTTCACTAAGCAGTTGATGATGTCACAGTAGTTACACCCATTTTTTATAATGTCCATGCTCCACCTGCATTCTTTCATATGATGAATGAGCTGAAAATATTATGTAAGCTTTTGTAATACCATTATCAAAAGAGTTTAAATCATTGTGGCCTTTTATTGATAAAACAAAAGCTGATCTGGAAAAAAAAAATCATCTATAACTGATAAACAAAAATAAGGCTCATACTTTATTATTTTAGTTAATTTGTTCATGAATTTGGACGTGCACAAATGCCGAGCAGGGCACAGGAGCAGTAGGGGTCGGGTAAACCTATTAGCCCACAGAGCACAGTCATGTGGCTGCAGACGGGGGCCGGTTAGTTCGTCTAAACCAAGGTGGTCCAAGGTTACCATGGCAGCTGACTGTAAGCAGTTATGTAACAGCTAATCAAACATTTTTTGTCCCACAGAAGGCTTTAACAATGCCATCAGAAAGCAGCGTTACATTTTATTTATTACGGAATTTTTTAAAAAAAAAAAATTGCCTTTATGGTATTCTCATTGTCACTTTCTAGTGACACTTCAGAGCTGAGTGCATTTAAAAATCCAAAAAGGAGGTATCAAAGGCTAATAAAATGACAATAAAAACAACAACAACAACACTACATGTTTAAAAAAATGTTTACTACAATGTTCAGGGTATTTACGGAAAACTATTATTTGGCATCAGATGGCTGAAATGTGTGCTGAATGCACCTCCTTTGAGATCCACGCAGGAGTTAAAAGAAATTATTCTAAATTATAATTTGTTTTGTGAGCTCCTATCGATTTTACTTTGTGTACAGGCTGTGATTAGCTGACCTGTGTATTATCAGCTGAATTTAACAAAAATATGAGCAGATATGCTAACAAGCTATATGGCTGATTTCAAACCCCAAACATTCTAAAGCTTGTATAAAAAGTAAATGGCTCTTTTTTTCCCCCCACAAATGTTTTTAAAGGCAGGCTGCATTGATAGTCAAATGATTGTGGCAACTGGACTGGAAACAGCTGAATTTAAACATTTGGAGCTGCAGCCTAATACTACTGCCCATAAAGTGCATGCAAAGTTTCCTTGCATCCTTGCACTCTTTTTCCTTGGGCCAATTTTTCCTCTCCTAAACCTGCTCCAAGCTATAGAACAGAAGTTCAGGTTTTTTTTTTCTTCAAATATGTTTATGCAACACGTTCATACTCCCCCAGTATGAAATATTTACTGACAGAATGAAAGAGATTTGTCAGGAAAGATCAGAGAACTTCTGCAATGATGGACCAGGAATGCACTTTGATGCAAAGTTGGACTGAAAGCCATTGAATCTGTCACTGGCTGCTGTAGGGATATCATCACACTGGCTATCTGAGAGCACATTAGGAACCTCTAATCACTCAGCATGTTTTCATGAAGCCGGTCACTGCCCCTGTATCTAAGCAAATAAAATGTGTTTATGTGTCTGCGTGTCTCACGCATGTTTGTTTCTTTCAACAGGCCTCATGCCTTTTGCACCAAAAATGCCAGAATCTTTTCATGGATTCTAGATGTCATAGCAACAGCATGACAGTAGCCTCAAGCCCACGCAGTAATCATCAGTGGAGAGGTAATTATGCTATAGTGTACCGAGAGAAGTCAAAATGAAACAACTCCTTTCACTCAGTTCAACCGAGTAGCTGACATGTAGTTGTTTTCAAAAAAGGATGTGCAGTTTAATTTGGTCTTGATTCAAAAGGGAACGATAACAGGAAATGCATTCTGTCCTTTTGGCGTACTATAAACCTTTTCAGAGGCAGATTACGCACTGTGAACAGAGCTAGAAATAGAGGGAAAGGGGGTGACATAAGTCCCACGGATTCATCCATGTATTATTTAAAGCGTCAAACCCCTTCCAGTTCTGAAACAACAGCAATCAGTTTGCAAAGATGAAGAGCCCACTTTCCTGCCAGCGCACCTGCTCATGATGACAATTTTTGAAAGCACCAAAATGGAAGATGGGAATAACTCAAGCATAGTGCATTAAGAGATGAACTGTAACATAAAGTGTTCACACTGAAGCCTCTGGCGCTTTTAGATAAGGCAGATCGCCTGTGAGATGCGTGAGATATCGGTTTGCCTGGGAGGCTGCTGGGTCCGTGTAGACAACCACATCCACTTCTTCTAGCACAGAAACACACTTGATTAACTGATCGTACACAATACCTGCAGAAATGAATAACCTAACGAAGAGCTGGTTGTATAATGCATGTGGCTGTGAGTGTGAGAGTTACCAAAAGGACTCACTTAAGTGACGCTAGATATTCCTTATGTTGATTTTGTTTGTTCTTGTGGTCTCTTGGATTTCTTTTTTGTTTTGTTATTTCACCCCATTCAGTGCATTGTGGGAATACATTTTTATAATAAATCTAAGCAAAGTAAACACAATTCAAGCATGTAGCTGCATCAATATTCATCTGTGTGGGAAGCAGGCAGCAGTGTCCGAGACGAATGCGGTTATGAAATCGTGGCTGAGTAGGTTATACAAACACATACGCACACATGAAGAGGACAGAGTGTAACATGGGCTTTATGAACAGAACTGACGCACCTCTGTCCCCATAGTGATAGCACAGTAGAGACTGAACAATGAACAAAACCGAAACAATAATAGCTTCTCCATCATGTTCTGAATCCTCTTTCTGTCCTGCTTTGTGGTTATTCATTCGGCTGGCTTTGGCTTTGCATTGGTTTTTCAGTCTGTCTCATACTCACATAGTCACTGCTTTTCAATTTAATTTAAAGGTAATTGCATTTTACATCAGAACTGGGATGAGAGAGAGAGAACGCTAGCCTCACACTGACAACAAGGACTTAAAAAACAGCCAAGGAAAGTGGGAATAGAGCTGGTCGTATTTAACTCTCATACACACTCTTTTTTTGGGTACACCTTTCTAGTATCGTCGGACTTTTGCCTTCAGAGCTGCCTTAATTCTTTATGGCAAAGATTCAACAAGCTGCTGGAAACATGCCTCAAAGATTTTGGTCCATATTGATATGACAGCATCACAGAGTTGCTGCAGATTTGTCAGCTGTGCATCCATGATGCAACTCATCAGTGTCCTAGTGTCTTCTGTATCATATGCTGTCCCTTAAGAGAGAGGAGATTGTCTACTGATCAGAGGGTTGGTGGTTTGATGCCTAAGAATCCTTGAGCAAGATTCTAAACCCCAAGTATTGAACAGAACCCTGGTTTTTGGAGAGTTGTTACATTCCAAATTATCTGCTTTGCTTATTCTCACAATATGATACTCAAAAAAAGGGAAAATTGCAGTAAAATGCATGGTCTTATGGTAATATTGGCATTTGCAACTGATGGCAGCATACTTCATCAGGGCCGTACTATCAGTCACTCTTTGTCAACTCAGAATATGAAGGACAGCGAAGCGTGAAAAGCTAGCAGAGAAAAAAAGATTGACTCAGGAGCAATGATAAATTTGACCACACAGAGGCTGCCCTCTTGCTTTCCATGAGTGGGGTTAGATCAGACTGAAGTGCTGCTTGTGGACTTTTCATACCATGCAGTAAACCTATATTAGTTTATTAGTCTGTCACCTGTGTGTACAGAATATTCTCAATGCAAAGTATCGTGCAACAATCTTGAGCTGCCCCTCATTTCTTTATAGTCTCCTGGAAAAATGGAAAATGGGTGCAGTGACTGCCCATTTGAATCATGTGCAAACACAGAAATACAGTAAACAAGGAAACACTGAATTTGTACAAATGTAACATTTGCCAGAGCCTAAACTCTCTTAAACAAGGTGTAATTTTTTTAAGTAGTCTTCAGGAAGAGATCTCCAGGCTTCTTGAAAGACGATCAAAGCTCTTCTTTGGATGTTGGCTGCCTTTTGTTCTGGTCTCTGTTAAGATGATCCCAAAGTGCTTCCGTAATGCTGAGGTCCAGGCTTTGAGGAGGCCAGTCTGTGACTGATGGTGTTCCCTTGTGTGTTTTTCTATCCAGGAACCAGACGCTTTCCCGATGGTATTGCATAGTGGATCAAAATCTGAAGACACTTTTCTGGACCGATGAGTCCATACATTTTGACGCTGTTGTACATTTGTGTATTGTTTTTTATTTTTAAGTTGGGTTTCCAGGCGTTTGTTGGCATTGTGACTGGTGTGTTGCAAGATGCTCTTTCTTATTCTCTGTGCTTTTTGTGTGGAAAGAGAGTGCTGTGTCTTTCCAAGGCTATGTGTGACCAAAGAGACCTTTAAAAGGAATCACAGCTCCATGCAGTAACAATTGTTATCAATTATCTAGTGCAGTTACATTTGCTGTTTATTCAGCAGGCTAGCACAAATGTTACAGCATTTATTCAGCGAAGTCTCCCAGCGTTCAATCATTTCTACTGTTTGTTCACCACTCATCACAAGTTACATGATTGTAGTGGTGGAAAGGTACACACACATGCATACAAATTGCTTATAGATGCATCTTATTCTGTGCTATAATATATCATTCTCTTTTGCTACTCTGACACACAAACACCCCCACGCACACATGCACACACAGGTTCCAGCTACATATGAGGACAGGACAGGGTGTTCTGGTTCTGCTTGCATCTGCTGCATGCTTTAATGAGTCTCTGAGGCCATGTTCACTGTGAATGCAGCAAGCAGAGAAGACAAGCGTGTTTTCCTGTTTCATCTTTTTTTTTTTGGTAAATGGAGGTAGCACAACCTGTTGCAGCAACACACTAGTATATCACTTCAAATATCACAACAAATTTAAAATATAAAAATACTGTTACTCCCATCTTTTCACATACTGAAGCTTAGCGAGGATGTTCTCCTGTCACATTTAAAAACGTGCAGGGTAGGTGCTCCATATTGCTAGGTTATAAAGGATAAAAGAAAAGTCCACATTAAAAAGTAGATGGGGTGACAGTAGCCTACATTGCAGGACTTTTACCCAGAATCGAGGATTTCAGGTCATGTCATTGCAATGCCAAGGGGTCCTAACCAGACATGCAATAAATTGAGAGTGAGACGGGCCTAACTTCAGCAAAGGTGAGTCAAGATAATCAATGTTTGTAGTTTTGGAGCTCGAAAAGGCTGTGAATGGATGACTTGTTTCTTTTATTTATGGGAATGAAGAGAAAATATGTAAGAAAACCAAATGAAATTGATCCTATTTCAGCTTATTTAAATGACAACTGCTGCTTTCTTTCATTTCCCTAACATCGCCAAGTTACAATACTAGAGACAGAGTGCCCATGAAAGGGTTAGCGCATCTGGGTGTTTGAAATTTCAGACTGCCGGGTTCCCATAGTTTTCCCTTTCATAATGCTGACACCTCACATCTGTGTGCACTTTTATCTCCTTGAAGGCTCAGTTTTTGTTCACAAACTCAACAAAAAAAATAGTTCTGGGTTCTTTACTCCTATGGATTGTGCAACACAGCAGTGTTTTAGCATGTATCAGTGCTACCAGGGAAAACAGAACAAAACACACCTTTGTGCAATACAAACTCAGTGGAGCGTCATTCATTTTTTTCCTCTTATGTTGGGGTTGGGCACACTTATTGTCTAAAGCTTTGTACTAAGAAAAGCAAGGTGCTGACAATCAGGCTTGTCATCACTGGAGGCAAATCTCAATGCAGAGAGATATCAAGATAAGATTCTGCAACCAGTGGCAATCCCATATCCACAGTCTGGAAAACAGAGGGGGTTTTTCAGTGACTACCTCCAGAATTTGGGAGTGGAGAGGATGGAATGCCCTGCCCGCAGTCCTGACCTCAACCCCACTGAACACTTGTGGGATCAGCTTGGGCGTGCTGTTCGTGCCAGAGTGGCCAGCAGAACCACACTGGCTGACTTGCGACAAATGCTGGTTGAAGAATGGGATGCCATCCCACTGCAGTGTGAGGAGAAGGTTGTTCCATATGGTACTGAGGCCCCTCAGTAGCAGTGTTAAATGAACGAACTGTTGAATTGCTAATATGTCTCGTTTCTGCATACTTCAGTCATCAAATCCAATAAATGACACCAAATATAACTCAATACCTGAATAAGCAAAATATTTGTGTTTTGTGCACAATAACTGTGTAATGTAATGTGTATGCATAAATTCATGCATACATATATATATAGATAGATTGATTTAAATTTCATTTTATAATGCAATCTGGGCTCTGCTACATTCACCTGCTTCACAGACCTGCACACACTCAGGCATACACAAACACACACTTCAATTCACAGTTAAATTTCATGCAGATAAAAATTTGTGGCACGCACACATTCACGTGCTATCTCACCACACACGGCATTTAGCCAAGAAGAGCAGGATTACCTGCTGATGCACTCGCTCCATGATCCATGATCTATGTCAGTCCTGTTCGCGCAACCGAAAACATAAGACACGCCTCCCCAAAGACCCAGAGATTCTTTATTTCCCTATCGGCGCACTTTGCATATGCAAATCGCCCCTAAAGGAGTTTTTCACTTGGTGAATTAATCACTAAGCTACCAGAGATAGCAGTTACATTTCCAGTTGTCAGTCTTCCTCTCTATATTTGCACATTCTCAAGTTTTTAATTAGTGAATTTTAATAATTTGCCAGCATATGCGTTACATTTTCATGGCACAATTATGAAGCAAATAATCCATTTGGAAGATGATTGTATTGATTTTCTGACAGCACGATTGATTCTTCAGAAACATGACAAAGAATTTATTACACAATTATACAGCAAACAAGCATATATTGTGTTGGACCCCCTTTTGCTGCCAAAACAGCCTTGACCCTTTGAGGCAAGGACTTCAGTAGACCCCTGAAGGTGTGCTGTGGTATCTACACCACAATGTTAGCAACAGGCCCTTCAAGTCCTGTAAGAAAAATATAATTCATGTACCTAATTATTGTATTATTATGTCAGTTTACCTTCAAGCATATTTCACAGAAATGACTTTGCCAGTACACTTACGCCTTCACGAGGGTCATCATCATGCTGCTGATGAAGGCCACAGGCTGAGGCACATCAGTCCAAGATTGCAATTGTTCTGCATAATACAAGCGTTGCTGGAGTTTTGACCTATTGCATATCAGTTTCTTTAGAGAGTCGCGCCTGCTGAAGTTCTTAGAAGTGTATAACTAGACACAAACACATGCAGGATAATAGAAAAGACGGTAATTCCATGATGAAATGAACTGTAACCCTGATGGAATGAACTGTACCTGGATAGGCTTTGTTTACATCATTGCTGTGAACTGGTCTATTTGCTGCTGTTGCAAATATCATGCAACCACCCTTTGTCAGTATTTTTCCATTATCATTATCATACTTGGCTCTGCTTAAAAGCCACCACCCCTTCACCACCACCATCACCACACACAAAAAAAAGAGCTGCTTGCCCACTGGATAAGTTATTGTTTGATTCAAAACATACATTTTCCACACCTGATGGTCGACAGTGTTATAAGCAAGATGAGTAATCCCAGCTAAGACCATGTGCTGTTGGCAAGTCGTTTAAATGTGGTAGACACACTGTAGACTTTCGTAGACATGGAACACGTACTGTTAGTGCCTTCATCAATAATTCTGCTTAAGTGATGCAGTTTTATCATTCTGATGTAGATCACTTTTAAATAAGTCTTCCTCATGGCATCAATTAAGCATTCATGGAACAACTCACAGTACTCACTAAAGAAGAAGAAGAAGAAGCAGATTTCCATTTTTTAAAGTTGCTTTGATAAGTAGGAAGGCCGTGTCTAATCTGATTCTGTGGGAATCTACTCAAACGGACTTTAGTAAACAGATCAAATAATTATTAAACTGTAGCTTAAGCTCTGTGTGACAGCTCACTTGCATGAAGTGGGCTGCGCAGTGTTATCTGCTGCTAGACCCTGATCGATCCAGTCTCACTGTGGCTGATAATAATTAAGCAATTAAGGAAATTACCACTGTTGTGAATCCAGCTGTCTCACTATAGAAAGGTGGACTGATTCCTGCTGTTTAGAGAATACAGTCAGTGGAAGGACAGTGGAAGCGAGACTGAAAACGTTGAACCCTGTTCAGTTCTCGTGGGTTTTTTTCTCTCTCTTTAAGTCATTTTCCAAACCAATCACCTCTTTCATTGAGCAGAGC
>VUQK01003955.1:8041-32379 GCA_015106715.1 Bujurquina vittata | reverse complement strand
TCACAAACACGCAGCAGCTGTATGGTTGATTATTGCATGCATTCAGATTTGCGCCATGTTGAATCTCACACTTCGATATTACTCGGTCTGTCCTAGTGTGTAAACATCTCAACATTTATGTGTAAGTGACCAGGGTGTGCATGCAGACATGAAGCAGGCACATTCAGATTCCATCAGTCTGCAAGGGGCTTATTATTGAAACAGAATACCAATGAAATATACAAACATTCACCCAGATAGCAAAGCATAAAGCTCCACTGCACTGAGGAGAGGAATAACTTAAGTATATATACATAAATTAGGGCAAATGATTTTGACAGCAATGTAGATGTTCCCAACAGACTTTGTTAACACTGCTGCAAAAGTCCAATACAACACTTTAAATCTCTGTCCTCTTTGAAGAAGTACTTGTGTATGAGCCTTGATCACCGCCAATTTCACAAATTACAGCAACTTTTGGCACACCAGAGTTTTAACTTTGACAGTAATTGGCTGAGATTTGCTCTAAACCTATCTAGTAAACAAGGCCTCCTTCTCTGAGGATAAGTAGGCAGGCTTCCTAAACTTGCACGTACATAAATATGCCACCTCACATTTTTTATTCATTTTCAGTAACACAAGAATTAGGGTCAGTGTGGCCGGTCATTGTGCAAATGAACACAAAAACTATCCTGTTTACATCACACACCCACACTTCTTTCATCCATTCTCCTCATTATTTTCAGTAAGCCATTTCATTGTCAGATCATAGAAAACTACATTGCCCTTTAATGTCTTTTGCCTGCAAAGGGTTACATGATCCTGCAGACTGAGGGGGAAAATAAAATCTCCGAGAAACCAGGGGAATGTGTCTGGACCACCGAGTCTTTAAACAGGGCTGTAAATCACTGTTTAAGTCAGGAGCATTTACACCAAACCACTCATCATCTAATTCCACAAAGAACAGTGCTGAGAGATAATGGCAATAAAGAATGGGAAAAGATGGAAAATGGAAGTAGGTGAAATACTAGCAAAATATTTTAAAAGGATGGTTTTCAGCCATTTTAGATCTGCTGGTCCTGCTGTGCCCAATTCGTTCACCAGGAAGTGCATTGATAAAAGGATGGTTGCTCTATACTTGCTTTCAGTTGCTTGAATGGCCACTTCAAAATAGCTCCAAAAGGGCTTCAGTTCCCATACACTCCTAGTTTAAAATGCCCAGCTTTAATACAGAAGTCCAGATATTTACAGCCAGGTACAAAAGCATACTGGAGCCCTGGCGCCTTGTAGATGATGCAATTAATTGACAATGCTATGGATTTCTGTGAGGTTAAATGTATCTCTATTAACACCCAAGAAATCGGTGCTTCAGTTTTGGTGAGTGAAATCCTCACATTTCAGTAGCATGTTGCTCACCGTGTGTCATGTACCCATGCAGTCTATGAATGCAGCTTGCTACCAAGAACATGGGTATAAAGCAAGCTAGCTAAGCTGAAGGGCAAAAAGCCCAAAAAGCAATGAGTGACATTGCAGTCTTTTATGTACAGTCTATGTTTTCAGTCTTCTTCGGCTTATTCGAGTCCAAGTCATCTATGACAACTCAGCTTTTAATTCATGACACTTTATGCAGGCATGTACTTTATATTACAGGACATTTTCTATTGGGAAAACAGTAGCACTTTTTAAAAAGTCTGCACAAACAATTCAACCATTCCTATCGGCATGGAAATGGGAATTAAAGCTGGTAAAAGCAGGGATGCATTGGAAACCACATCAGGGGATCAGCACATTTTTTGCTGGGATACGAGAAGAAAAATAAGAGCAGGGGAGACATCCCACATCCAATGAAAGTCCTGCTGGATATGCCAGTGCTTCAAAACAGTCACCAAACCATCTGTTATATTATCAGCTCATTCAGAAGCATTAAGACACAGTGATGCCCCCCCCACACACACACACACACACACACACTCACAGGAAATGCTCAGAAAAACATTCACCCGCAGGGTATTGTCTTCAGGTGCAAATGTGTTTTCTTCCTTGTTCACGTACTTGTTCTCAGCCATTCAAAAAACACACACACACCTCCTGTGACACTGGATCGAAACCATCTGCTAGGGCCTGAATTCGCAAGCTGGCATAACACATACACCAAGAAAAATGTATCACAGTCACTATGGCAACATGTTTCCGAGCACCAAACAAAACAAATCTGCATTTTAAAATGTCCATGCTGTTCCCACTCAGACCATATAAGGGGAAATCAGCCTTAATGCTTTGTTTGTGTTGTGTGGAGCTGATCTTCCCAAATCTGCCCCCACCAGCCACTAATCTGGGCAAATGACAGGTGTAATCACAACGTCCAGTAAAACTATAAGATGTGTAGTAAGGTTTTTTTTCTTCAAATTTAATGCATGGAGTCTGTGTTATTTTTTTATAGTTCAAATAATCCTGTCTAATTTTTATAATGCAGGGATGGTGGGTGGAGCAGACACTGTAATCCTGGACAGGACTCCGAGGATTAGGCTGAGATTGTCTGGACAACACAGTGGGAGCAGATTGAGGCTGTTTTCTCACACATGCAGTCGCACAAAGAGCTGGGGGTCATTACCGATTTGAACTGCGATTGGGCCATTTGGGTAAACTTCTCAGGATTTCACATATTGCTATCCACTCAGTGCAGTTGTGAGTTTATGCCCCATGGATGACCCTGAGATTCCAGACCACACAGTCTAAAAGAGCCAAATTACATCCCCCAAATTATCCCAACTACAAATGAACTGCTCTTGCAGCTCCATGTTTAGTACAATCCCTACAGGTTTTCATTCACATCAAGCTTTAAATTAAGTTCAGTACAAAGTGCATAAAATAAGAGCTCAGCAGCCAGTATTCATCACTGAGTTATCAGATTACAGTTGTTTATGTGACTTGCGCTGTCTGTGCTGAGCTTCACTCATGAAAGCCTTTTCAGTTTTGTCATTGTCGTCAGTTTTGTTGATGGAGAGTCTCTCGTACATGTGAAACCTCAGCCAGCAATATATATAAAGTAAAACTGGTGACCTCGCTGTGAGCTGTTTGCTTTGGAACTCCTGTAAAAGTGTTCGTGTAGATCATGTTAACCACGTTCATGATAATGTATATTCTAAAACATTTTCATGTAGGGAGTTTTGGAATTTGCTGAGTGTTTTTCTGAGGAGACATTGTGACCAGGGGACACGCTGCCGAAATACTATCAAAGCATTCAAACATTAGCCCTGGCAGAAAGGAATTTAAAGCAGGAACAGCAGTACTTGACATACAGGTAGCAAAGTCTGAGTAACAGCAGTATTTCTTTTTTTTCTTCAGTAATGGCAGTTTGCCAGGGCATGTTGTCTACCTCTTCAACATCTGTTAGAGCCTCGGGCTGCAGTAGCTGCCATTTCAAAGCAAACCAGGTCATGTTGGACTGAGTCCTTATTGAAACACAGACATGTTGCTAACTTGTTTTTGTCGTAATCAGAGGTTGGGTGGATGGGATGGGTTGAAACGATGCATAGCTGCATCTGGCACCTTCAATTAAGCAATTAAATCTGGCAGGTTAATGCATATTACAATTGAATGGGTTAATTTTTCATGTACTGTAGCCTGGCGTTGAGTCCAATGACTTGCTCAGTAACATGATATTAGGCCCACATCCCAAGGCCCGCTTACACCCTCGACATACCCCTTTTTCTGTTCATCCATGCTGCAGATGCAAATAAAGTTGCGGTTGAAAAGCTCAGCATCTAGCTTAGCATTAAACAAGAGCATCAAGCACAAATAGACTAACATTTTTTGTTTGTTGTTTTGTTGAAGTGGTAGGTAAATTATTTTAAATGTTGGACTTTTGCAGAGCAGGCTGTGTTGTTCAAGGTCGGGTTATATCGGGGTAATGATGCTGATTAGATTCACTCACTGTATTCTACCATTTATCCTAGCTTTATAGTGTGTAGAGGTTGGAAATCAAAAGTTTAGCCTGTGAAACAGCTACTTTGTTGAATTCAGTTGGCTAAATTCTCCAAGAGCAGCGACTATGGCAGCAGCAGGACAGGTTGGCCTGTAGAAAAACTCACAACACACATTATCATGCGACTTATTTCTAAATTTTTCTCTTCCCCATGTTGCACTGCTACAAATCCCTTTTTAGCCACTGGCTTTAATGTAAGATTCTCATTAACATTTTGTAAAATTAAACAACAATGACTCCTTAAAAAAAGAGGACTTCTAAATGAAACTGTAATTTGCCCTGTCCTGAACAGCTTGCAGTACGTTCAATCAATTTGTTCTAGCATCAGAGGAAATTTCAGCTACAGCCTGCAGGCCTGAGGTCTCATTAGTCTTTCAATCATACGCCGACAAGTGGGGGTAAAAATCTGGTTTACTGGTTTGCTTGAACATAAAAGTAGCTTAATAAAACTGCCATCTCTTTGCTGCATGTCCGGACATGTCTGCTGTGCACAGCACAAAAGATGTGAGGGCATGATATCACCACAGGCTTCTGTCATGTAACTTTAAGCAAAGAGGCCCAAGGTAGATGCACAGCATTCATCACACTTGACCTAACGGCACTTTGCTAATCAATAATCAAAATCATTGTCAATGAACTAGTTGATTAAGCACAATTAAAAGCCACAGCATGAAACGGCATCGCAAATATTCTGTTTGAGCAGCAGATTTAGGTCACTAACATAATCTCTGTGGCAGATATCCATGTACTGTGAACTGCGTCAGCTGCATCATCATCATCATCATCATGGTGCTGCTGGTGGCTGTCAAATCCACTGACTCAGAAACACCCACCGCTATGCCATGTCAGCATATCGTAACGTGAGTGTGTTTGTACATTTCATACTGACAAATAGCTGCACAGACAGTGCTTGTGTGTGTGTGTGTGTGTGAGAAAGGTTTAAGTGTGCGTCTGCCAGAGTGTCTGTGTGTAATTAGAAGAGTGTTTGCTCATGTTTTTTTTTGTTTTTAAGTAAGCAGACCTACGCAGTTTACAGCCTCATTCTTTACCACATCACACAGGCCACCTCGCCTGTGTTGTTCCTGCACCTCTTCACAGGTCTTTTTTGCTTTTCTGAAGAAACTGCTGTTTAGATTTCAGAAGAAGCTTAACTTCCAGAGAAGAGAAGAACTGTGCATTGTGTCAGGTGTTCTCTCACAAATCTGCAGGCCACTTCGGTTAGTAATTACAGGATGCGGTATATCATCTGCTCACACGCATACACAGTAAACAAATGCACGCTATACACTCCACACCCACGGAGGACGTATGACATGGCATACAGACAAAAGCAATTTTGGCTAAAATCATGCCTGCAGCCACATTATTGTTTATCGCCCATTTCTAAACATTTTCATCTCTTCTGTCGACCTCACATCGAGCAACCACACGCGTCACAACTACTGTAAAACAAACAGCTATTAGATTCAAGAGATATTGACTAGAATCCAGCAGTAAGTCCTCTTGAAGCCCTGGAAACTCTTGTTTTGCAGCGGCATGTCTCAGCCTGCCAAACACAAAGCCAATAGCATCAATAAAGAAACGTCACTGCCTCCTTGTTGCAACTCAATGCAGGCAGTTCTCTGGTTGCAAGATCCCAGGAAATGCATATATGTAGCTGTTTTATTTGTTGCTACAACCCTACATTAGAGGCAGTCTCCTTTTTTGGGGGTAATTCTTTCAGGCCTTTACAATTACTGTGATTGGTTGATGGATGTTTGCACCAATTGCATTTGCTGTATGATAAATGTGAAGGATTTCTTTCCTTTCATGGTTTTTCCACTGTAGCCTTTTTAAGAGTGTCAAAGCTAATAGAGTAGGACACGAGAATTTAGTCTACAGGAAACAGGATTTGAGAAACATTAAAAGATTTCCATGGTAATCTGTGCGAAAGAGGTTAAAGCTTTAAAAAGTGCTCCCTTAATACTAAAGTATGATTAGTATGTGCTGTCGTTCTGCTTTCTCAATCTTATCACTCTCTGTTGGAAAGACGAGCTGAAATCTCTCCTCTTGTGTGTTTCACAGCAAACTTTCTCACAACCCTTTCTGTTCTCTCTTTCTCTCTGTTGTGTTTTTCTCCCGTGCGCTTCCTCGACATGTGGCTCGCACGATTGGTCGGAGGAGGTGGAAAGTTGGCCAATGAGAGGACAGTTGCCAGGCAGTCTGTGCCTTGTTTGGAGGCGGCTGGAGGCTCGCACAGCTGTTCCATTGAAAAGCAGCAGGACATAATAACAGGGGCCCCTCGCCATGCGCAGACACACACACACACACACACGCCCATTCACACAAAGACACACAATGTAGGCTGAACTGAAGTCTGTGGTCTGAAAAGTTAGCTGCACTACTTTTTTCTGTCTACATATGTGCCCGTTTAACATAACAAACGCGGTAGACGTGTGTTTAGCAGTTTTTTTAGGGCATGTGTGTCGAGTCCAGTCCAAATCCAATGTTTATTTTCTCTTAGTTGCAAAAGTTTGGTGATGGGGTAATATCTGGCTTTTTAATGGCAAAAATCTGCACTATGTTGACCAGCTATTAACTAACTTTATTTTTTCTTGTTGGGGAGAAAAAGAAATCCTAAAACAAAGGCTTTAGTATGTCATAGATCACAGGATGTAGCCTTTTTTTTTAATGCTCTACTTAAAGAGGAAACCACAAGAATGTAAATAGAAAAAAAAATCAAACACTGATCTTGTGCTTCAAGGTCAAAAACTTGTTTTGCAATGCTACAGCTTGCCTAATAGCATTGGAGAATTGTTAACCGGGCCTGATCAGCCACATCACTCAGCAAAACGCTGCACATCCATCTGTCTCTGTGTCCTGCTTTAACAATACAACTCCTATACGCTCTGTGCATTTTTATCCACCAACATATTTGACACCTGTTGCCTGTGCAGACACAGAATCAACCCATGCTGCCCTAGATAATTAAAAAAAAACACTGAAACGTATACATTTTAACTGCCCAGAGCAGATTATGCATACGTATGAACTGACACATGCATTGTGCAGCATATGGTGCGCGTTTCTTGCCTGATAGCATCAATGAGCAGCTATCAAAAGGGGGTACAGCAACATGAGTCACTCTTGAGGAACAAAGGAGTCATTTAAAGGACAAAAGCACCTGCTCTGCTACAGTGCTTCAGCATTGCGCTTGTTTCATGGTGCAATATGTGGCAGCCAAATGTCAAAGCTTCTTCAGATTGTTGCTTGTACACTCTACTTTTCTATAAAGAAAAAGAAACTAATGGATCAGTTGTTTTCTCCATGGGAAACATCAATTTCAAGGGTGTTTGCAAAGGCCTGTCCATGTGAGTCTGTGTGTGAGCAATCAATAGGCGTCCTGAGTTGTGCTCTTCAAAAAGAGTCTGTTAGAGAGAGTCTTCTTCAACAAAGAAGTGGGAATATAAAACAGCTTCAAGGATAGATGGTTTCTAAAGAGAAAAAAATGCTAGTATGAAATTACTGTTCCCTCTTTTCCCGTGAGTTAATGAGTTACAGATTCAAACACAGCAAAAACCCATGTTGATGCCTTTCTTTGAGTTAGCAGTGCCCTTGTCATTTTTGACCTAACTGAGCTTTGATCAGTCTGCCCTGACCGCTGATGCGATGTTTATGACGAACTGACTGACCCACAGGTTAGATAAGCTTCATTAAAACCAAAAAAAATGCATTTTATGCCAGTCTGAGGCTTTCACTTCAAAGGCCTTCTTTACTTGAATTTCAAATTGAAATGTAAGGAAAGAGCCAAAGTGCTTTTTCAACACGTTTTTCTGCTTCGAATTCCAGTTTTACTTTCTCCATTCTTTATCCTCATTTCTCCAAAGCTTTTGACCATGTTGAACACGCATTCAATTTGGTGAAGCTATTCTAGGCAGGGTTAAGAAAACAGTGTTGTGGGGGTACTCGTGATTACTTGGACCCGTTTTGGCCAGAAGGAAGGAAAAATGTTTAGATATTCTTAGAAAAATATGCAAAAAGATGACTAAAGCACAATCTGTGCACTTCCTGTTTTCATGCTCATGTAAACTCAAGATTATATTTAAATTCCTCTTTTCTTTTCAGTGCATTTGTTTAATATCAGGAACGCAAGAAAAATCTGGATGCTCAGTAAAAAATTCTGGTCACTAAAAGTCATTAAACATGAAGGTACAACCTTTTTCATATTTCAAGAGGCAATCATATAATTCTATATAATAATATACGCTTGGCCACTTTTACTGGCTACACAGCAGATTTAAGGATAATCAACCCTACTTTAAACCACATCGTGAACAGGGATGCATAATTGCAACCATACACGCACAGTATGCTGGTAGCGGACAGGACAAAGTTATAAAAGTGTAAAAATATGTCTCATATGAACATTTCTGTTTGATTTGCAATTTTCAGGCATGATCATTTTTTAATGCTAACCTCACAAGCTAGTGAGTGAGCTCTTTTTAGTTTCAAAGAGATAGATGAGAGCTATTTCCTAAAGTCTGTCTTGGACAGGCCAATGCCCTCCAGAGGTCACATCCTCCTGCAGCTGCACCAAGCTACTATTAGTCAAATAAACAGCATGAGCTTTGTTGTTCAATAATTTCAATAACTTATCAGCAATGTGAGTGTTTAACTTTTTCATTACCAAACTGAATGTTATTATGTTAGTAGAAATCGCCCGAGGGAGCACACTGACCTCTTTATTGGATTTACATTTTTTTTTTATGTTTGTGATATGGCCAAAAATTGCACACAAAAACTTGTTCCAAGTGCGCACTTTGAAGCATTAATAAAGACATTTACTGGCTGGTAGGGAAAAAAAACAGTTTTTTTACATTTTAGGTGGCTACCACTCGCAGTTATGGATGCTCTAGTAGTTACGTGCACTATTAGAGCATCCAAGAAGTCTGCCCTCGAGGTTTTTGATAAATGAAGTTCTAGTTAGCTTATTACTTCTTTTACATATTAACAATAATTAGCATGTGCATCAGTGTGCTGGAAATTGCCAGCCATGCTAGTTATTGTTAGCGTAGCACTACCACCCTGTTGTCCAAATGTAGTCACTTTTGGCTGCAAAACAAACAAGATAGCTTCACCTATGCTAACTGCGCTACTGACTCTGCTTTCAAGGCTTCCAAGTAGCAGTCCACAAACAAATGTGTGATGAAAGAATACATCTCTGACTCATCCTATTTTTAATAACCCACAAGGTCCAATCACAAGCAAAGTTTAGAGGCTGGACGTGTAAGAGTGAGTAATGTGGCCTGTCCTTGTAGCACAAGGCCGAACGTCAGTTATGTGCTCTCCAGACTGTCATGCACACTGCACTAATATGGGTCTGATGCTTTTATTCGACAAATTGATCACAGTCTGTGACCTTTGCCCCTGTTAACCCCCCTGCCACTGCCAGCAGACAGACTCCAAGCAGATGGGATAGTTTGAGGGGAGAGGCTTCATTTTTAACACAAGCTTGTTGTCACGCAAGCTTTTTCCTTCTACTGCCGATCTCTCGCTGTCTGATTTAACTTCATTTTTCTCTCCGTGTGCCAGCTTTTCTCTTTGGTTTATGCCCTCAAGTCAAACAATATTGATGTTTGGGCTTTTTACTGTAAACTTGACTGCACACTCCACGAGAAAGAACTGCGGCAAAAATTGTCTTAATGTTGTCGTCTGTTATCTGTCCAGTTGTTAACCTACATCAGACAAAAGGTCTGATGTGCCTCTGCACTCAGATATAAATAAAATCATATAGCTTTATGTGCTTCATGTAATATTAATTCAGTCATATCTGTGACACACATGCACCCATTCAGACCAAAATTCCACACTGGACTGTGAAACCACTTACTCAGCTTGACCTCAGCTGTTTCGAGGCAAATAAATTGCACATGCCCATCTTTGAGTTTCTTCTCTTCCACTGAGGCCAAATTTGAATAAGAAAAAAGTATCATAACCTGAATCCAAGCTTGTGATCATTTGAAACCTTATAGATATTAATATATATATATGACAGGGTTGGAAAAATGTCTGACATGTTGCTAAAAAAAAAATACAAAACAATATTATCTGAAGTGTTGTTTTTCATTTGGGTCTTTGGGATTTAGAGCATACTGCAAGGGTAACTGGTGAGGCTACTGGGCAGCTTTGAGGATACACTGGGGGAACAATCATTCAACTGTAAAAGTGATTTGGCTAGAAGGCAAAAGTCCAGACAGACAGATTGTGGAGCACATCATGAGCTTTGTCTGTGAAAGGGATTTTTGAAGCTGTAGATGGGATAGACAGACAACAACAAAAAGGCACGGGAATGGGTCGATGAGGGAGGAGGGGCAGCGTTTTGTATGAAGTATCTGTTTGCTTAGATGCTCGCATGCAGCAGGCCCACATACTGTACTGTGACTTATTTTAGCCTACACAGGTGCCGCTCTAAGATACCACCTCCACCTCTCTGTTTCTTCCATTATTGCCGCTTTTCACACCTACTCGCCTATACATTACGTCACCTTTGACAGGAAAAGAGCTGCCACAGTCCAAGCAGCTGCAGAGACTCCTCTCTTCTTGTGATATTACTCATGCGTATTATAGTCTATATTGTTTTCTTTCCATGGGCCAGAAGAACAGAGCTGATCTAGGCCCATACAAAACATTAAAGCCCATCTGCTGTTTTCCTGTGCAATATTATGCAATGCAAGGTTCTTTTGGGGCAACTTGGGCAGTTATGTGTGAATGTGCTGCCACTTTGTGGTCTTGCATTGCAACTGCTATGAGATTATTCCGCTTTCACGGGTCAGGTTTTTGTACACTAGAGGTCAGCTCTTTGAAAGTGTGTTTGTGTGCGTGAAAAGCCAGATTCGCTAAGTTAACTATATCAAACCTTTAATGTGAAGGGTATCATATTTCATGCATGGGTATTTGTGAATTTGGAGACTTCTGCATCATCAATTTAAGCAATGCAAGCACATTTTTCTGTAATATTGTAACTTAGTGAAATTGTTTTGTTGCATCAGTGTGTAGTCCACATTTAAAGAGTTTCTGGCTTCTACCCAGAAAACCTTTTCAGATAACTCAGTAAAATCTGTTTCTCAAACATAAGGTTTTGGATAACCTTTTATTAAAATAGAAATTGAAGAGTGGAAAGCTATAAAGGCTTCCATCATTTAGTCTCTCTTGCCTTGTAGTCTGGTCCAATACTCTTGGGGGGGGGCTGACTGAAAAACATTGTTTATCAGCTCTGCCTTTGTGTATTTTCATAACCATTTGTGCATCTGTGTTTCTTTTAAAAGATAAACATAAGTATACACATTCCCACACATAATAACACAATGGAAAACTGAAGGCAGTGATCAGCAAATGAGCTCAAATGATTCACCATGTAGCAAAAACACACACTGCGATTGTATGTTGTAAAGATGCAAATCTATATAAATAAATATCTTAACATCGGAGGGGGAAGAAACCATCTGTTTGACATTTGCAGTGCAGTTTTCATTACTTTTAAGATGTGTTTTTTTCTTTTTCTTTTTTTTACAGCATGGGAAATCTGAAAATTCTGTCCAAAATATTTACACTGTTGAAAATTGGCCTTGATTTTCAGGCTCTTTTGCAGCATACTGTGCTTTGAGACACACAAGCTTAAAAATAGTATAGTATTGAAACACAATTTTGTTAAACTAAATAAATAACACAGGCACAAATTGTTTATTTAACATTATTAATTTAGCATGTGTGTATGTGTGTTCTCGCCACACCCCACCCTGAACTGAAAATCTGTCTCATATGTTCATTAATTTCAGTGATCACGGGACAGAAAAAACTGCATGCATAGAATCACCTGACAAACCTGCTTAACAACAAATGGATTGTTACTTGGACAAATAAACACTTTAACACATAAGCTGCATGATCTGTGGTTGAGATTTTCACTATTTTGACATTTAATAGATTGCAGTTGTTTCACGCTAAATGACAGATTCATTTATATAGCGAAAATAATGAGCTTCTGCCCTTATCAGAACTCATGATGCGTACCTCAGAGATTCATTATCTGTACTGCGAGGCTGGGGCATGAGTCATGAATAGATTTATTTTCTTGGTTAGCCAAGATTGTTTTTAAGGCAAAAAACTGTCATGGTCTACAGCAAATATAATAGGATATCTTGGTCTAGTGAGAATTTCTTAGGCTGATTTTGGCCACACTTTAGGTTTAAAATCAAACCAGAGCGGACGTTTGTTTTTTAGAATTGTGTAAGGTAACCCTCAATCAAGTTTGTTCAAAAATGTCTTGATCCACCCCTCATTTCTTTCTATTTTTCTTGGGGGGGAAAACGAGAAATGGGGCAGCACAGTGGTTAGCACTGTTGCCCCACAACAAGAAGGTCCCAGGTTTGAATCCAGCATCTGGCTGGGGCCTTCCTGTGGGGAGTCTGCATCTTCTCCCCGGGTCCTCCGACTTTCTCCTGCAGTCCAAAGACTTCTTTTGTCCTCCATTTGTCCAGTTCCTCACAATTTTCACACCATGTTGCAATATGCCAAGTGGCTGACTAATAGTTCTTAGGAAATCATCTTGTTGATGCAAAAAAAAATTTTTTTTTTTTGGTCTATCAAACTTTGGAATTTTTGTGGTTTCTGTCACAGGCTGCTAGTAACAAAGTGCCTAGAGATACTATTTAAAATTGGCTGTTTGCTAAGTTGTCTGTTATGTGTACACACATACTGGTTTATCCCTTGAGTTTCGTGATGTTTTCAGGCTTGAATGAATCATAGGTTGAGTGGCTTAACAAACAAACAAAAAAATTTCCTCTGAAAATGGTCAGGTACAAGGACTGGACTGGAAATTAGTGAAAAAGCAGCCAATGTGCACAGAAAAACTTGGAGAACTATTCCTCAAGACCACTTTAAAAACTTGTAAGAAAGTTTGGCTCCTTGGAAACAAAACACAAGAAATACAGAGAAACACAGAAATAAGGAGTGGCTCAAGACTTTTGCACTTTTGACGGTAACTTGATGCTGAAGGAAAGAATAGCAGATCCAAATGTCCACCATAATAAAAACTAAAGCCACACATTGTTATCACCAGTTTTTGCATTCCTGAAGCGCCTCAGAATATTAGCATATAGGTCAAAGGCCGAGCAGATTCCACTTCTCACCATCATATACTGTAACCTCTTAGATGCAAATGCCTGGCAGATTTTAGTCACCTCTGACCCCTCTTCCTAAAGTTGCCCCCTTTTCCCGCTATTGATCCTTCAGATTCCTCTGATGTTGCGAGTAAGTGTGAGAATTCTCTTCCAGATAAAGGTATTTTAGGAGTTATTTCCCATGGCTTACCCAGAGCTTATGTGTGAAACCTCTCCACACAGAGAGGGTCACTGAAAAGGATCATTAAAGTTGACTACGCTGGGGTGGTGTGTGGTTCAAAGGTTGCACTTTTTCTTCTGGAGTATTCAGTTCAGTAGCTTTTAAGTCCTCTGATGGTACAGAGAGAGGCACGTGACGGTCAACTGGAAAACACTGACAATAAGGGAACTCAGCACTCATGACAGGTAAGCAGATCTCATAAATCAACAGAAAAATGTCTTTGTTGTAATTTGCATGTTTGCGCTGTTATTAACCATTATTTTATTGACATATTATTCCTTTATCATTTGGGGTTCAACATTCAGGAGCAAGAATAATTTCAACTAACCAATTTTCACACGCATTTTTCTTTTTCTTTTGGACTTGTTGAAAATATGCAAAGCAGGATTGAAGACCCTGCAGATGTGAAGCTAGCAAAACACAGAAATGATGGCCATAAACCATATTATTGAAACTGTATTCGGTTTATTCACCAAAAAGTCAATTAAATATAAAGATGTGTAAATTAGTTTATGTAGTCATTTCAGATGTGTTTGAGGTCAGTACGGCCACAAAGAGGTCAGACCTGTTATGAAAACAGTGAATGCAAATCAAACAAAAGTCCAAGCAGACCTAAAGTGCTGTTAGCTCACATGCACATGACCATTTATTGTTTTGGACCGTATACAGGAGCCATTCATAACTTTCTTGGATAGAATCTGCTCATGTAAGTGTATCAATTTTAAAAACTACTTGTCTAAAATGAAGGAAAATCTTTAAATATCTACACTATATTCCCCGTATTCACTCACCCATGGTGATCATTGAATGAAAACAGTGCACAGAGAGCTTCATGGAGTGGGATTTCATGGCTGAGAAGCTGCATCCAAGTCTTACATCACCCAGTGTAACGCAATGGGTCCAATGCAGTGGTGTAAAGCACGCCGCCCTGGACAGCAGTGAAGAGGTGTTCTCTGGAGTGACAAATCACGCTTCTCCATCTGGCGATCTGATGGATGAGTCTGCCAGGAGAACAGCACTTGTCTCACTGCATTGTGCCAAGTGTAATTGGAGGACGGGAGATCATGATGCAGGGTTGTTTTTCTGGAGTTGGGCTCAGCCCCTTCGCTCCCATGAAAAAAACCTAATGTCTCAGCATACCAAGACATTTTGGAGAATTTCGTGTTCCCAACTTTGTGGGAACATTTTGGGGACGGCCCCTTCCTGTTTCAACATGCCTGCACACCAGTGCACAAAGCAGGTCCATAAAGACATGGATGAGGGGGTTTAGTGTGGAAGAACTTGACTGGCCTTCACAGAGTCCTGACCTCAATTTGATAGAACACCTTTCAAATGAATTATAGCAAAGACCGTGAGCCAGGTCATCTCGTCCAATATCAGTGTCTAAGCTAAAAAAAAAAAAAAGTGCTTCTGGAAGAATGGTCAAAAATTCCCATTAACACTGCTAAACCTTGTGGAAAGCCTTCCCAAAAAAAAAGTTGAAGCTGTTAGTGGGGGCCAATATGGGACAACATCCATAGACCCTATGGATGTTGCTCATCGCAGCAGATGACTGCCCCTCCCTGAGCCTGGTTCTGCTGGAGGTTTCTTCCTGTTAAAGGGGAGTTTTTCCTTCCCACTGTCACCAAGTGCTTGCTCACAGGGGGTCTTTTTGACTGTTGGGTTTTCTCTGTATTATTGTAAGGTCTTTACCCACAGTACAAAGCGCCTTGAGGTGACTGTTGTGATTTGGCACTATATAATTTTTTTTTAAAAAAGGAAAAAGGAAAGAACGGGATACTTTAAATATCTGTGACTTGGGAGGTAGAGTGGGTCATCCAGGTTGGAGTGTGAGTGCAAACATATGCTTAGGCATAAAACAAACATTTGTATGAATGGGTGATTAGGGATTGTAGTAAGTGAGCACTTTGAGGGCTCAAATTGAGTAGAAAAGTGCCATAAAAGCACCGGTCCATTTTTACTGTTTATAGATTAAACAATTGTGTAAATGTTACCAGAGTTTATTTAAAGCACAACATGTCTAGAGAATGCTTATTATGATTCTCATTAAAATATACTTTTTTGTCCCCTCAACAGATAAAATGCAAGTGCTCATACTCCTTCTCGTGTTGTTCACAGTCTCAGGATTTCCACACAGTATGTATGGTATTCCAGTAATATAGAGCTAGAAAACATTTTCATGCTAATTATGCTGACATGTGCAACATAAAAATCAGGCTGTATCACTTGGTTTTTAGTGCTTATTTACATGAATTAACTTTCTGTCTGCATTGTGCGACAGGACTGACTTTCACACAGATAGGCGGATGGAACAGAGATGACCCGTCTGATTTGAGAAGTAAGGATGCTTCTATATCTGCAGAGTTGAGAAAAAATGGTGAAGAAAGTATTGCTGTGGAATCCAGCCAGATGAGGAAAACAGAGGAACAGAGGGCTAAAAGGAATACCACAGAGATGAATCCTATAGGAAAGCCTGTCAAGAAAGCAAAGACTTTGAAGGAAAGAAGGGGAGATGCACGGACTTCACAGATAGACCCAGAAATTGGGGAGAATACGGAGCATGAAATGGCCAGAGATGGGCATACAGAAGGACTCTTTGCAAAGAAAATTAGGTACAACCCTAAGACATTTCTCCAAAATATTTCTTTACAAGAAGAAACAAAAAAAAGAGAGAGATACTCTGTGCCCGATAGGGTTGAATATGTAGATACAGATACAGAGGTTGCATTAGAAACAAGAGAAAATGGTCTGAATTTAGTTCCTGACTCAAAGAGAGAGAAACACAGCAAGAGTAGGATGCTGACAGATACTAGAAAAAAATGGAAAATAGTCAAATCTGTCAAAGGTCATGGTGCAGGGATTCCAGGGGAAGAGAAGCATGACAAGACAGATGTGGAAGCGAAGAGAAATGATCAAACAGAGAGGCTGGAGCGAGAAATAGTGGAAGAGGAGAGAGCGCGACAGCTAGTTGCAGGGATTCATCTTCATGAGACAAGAAGAGACACACAAACTGGAAAAGAAATGGGAAAAAAGGTGAAACATGCAGATCAGAGAAAGGACATAGAACATGCAAACCATGAGGAATTCGTAGAAAGAGAAAAGGTAGGGCTGCTATCAATTAACAACCTCACATCTCCTTTAAGCACATTTCCTGCACAGATAGGAATTAAAGATTCCTTCCACAATTCAAATTGTTACCCAGTCTCAAAATAAGCGTCCTGCTCATCACAGCATCTCCCCTTCACTTCCTGTGACACCTACACAAATTCCTCAAGACTGGTCTCACCCTCCCACCCCTTACACCACGGGTAGTTTTCAGCCTCCTTCTGTCAGTACTCACATTCCTAACTCAGTCAGTCACATCACAGACTTAACAGTGAGTTCTGGACGCCAGTTCAAGCAGAAAGAAATGGAAGAAAAGGCCGACTCAGATTTAGAAGATGTAGTGGTCAAAAATGTTTTGTTGAAACCAGCATGGAAAGAGGTACAAACACAGAGAATAGAGGGCAAAAGGGAAATAAACAGAGTCGTTCAGCCAGATGAGGGTGAATTTATCTTCTCGGTACAAACGGCAACAAAAAGGCCCAGCGAAGCAACGTTTATCACCAGAGAGCCAAATCCAACATCCAAATCAAAAGACAATTTATCTGCTCAAGTGCTCCAGCGTGCACACAAATCAAACACGTCACAGTCAGCAGGCAAACAGCAACATGTTGAACTGAGGGAGAATCACACCAAACTCACAGTGAAGCAAAATAGAGCGTCTCCCCCGCGACCGCAGCTGAACAAACCTTCAGCCAAACCACAGCTCGCAACTGCCAAAGCACCTTCAGCGGGGCCAGCAAAAAGCAACAAAAACAAGACCATGAAGAAGTCCAAGCAAAAGAGAAAGAAGAAGAACAATAAAAGCCAAAAGCCACCAAAGAAGAAGAAAGAAACCTCCCCACCAACGCACTTTCCCTACTTTGTGGATAACTATTGTCCATATGAGTGCGCCTGCTATGGAAGGTAAGACAAAGGATATTGAAATTTGACTGAAGATACAATCCAACAGTCTTAAAATTATAACACTATACACTATCAAGAACATTTTGGAGATTGCTAATATATCTTTAATTGCATGTGTTGTTTCTAGAGTGGTCCAGTGCTCTGACAAAGGTGTGGATAAAATTCCTTATGGTATTCCCTATAATTCCCGCTACATCCTCCTTATGAATAACTACATCAACAGCATCCAGCTGGACCTGCTAAATCAATATGATTCTATGGAGTTCCTGGTTTTAAGCAACAATCGCCTCACAGATGGTTCCATAGAGGGAGCTTTTGAAGGGGTCTCAGCTCTGAAACGCCTCTACTTGGACAGGAATCTCTTGCAAAGTGTGCCAGTGGACCTTCCAGGTTCTCTGGAGGAGCTTCGTCTGGACAACAACCACCTGACAGTGATGTCGGAGGCAGCCTGGACACGGTGCCCGGGCCTCTTGGTTCTGAGCCTCAGCAACAACAGCCTTGGGAATGAATCGCTTCCTGATGCAGTACTGTCTCCTCTGGGGAACCTGCACACCCTGAATCTGGATCACAACATGTTAACCTCAGTACCTTCCGGGTTACCGCTGTCAATCAAAGAGCTCTATCTCAAGGGGAACCTTCTGGAGCAGTTTGGCAGAGGAGTCTACAATGGGAAATCAGGGCTGGTGGTGTTGGACCTGAGTGCAAACAGACTCACAAACAAAGGGTTAGTTAGGGATTCCTTCCTCAATACAACATACTTGGAAAGCCTCAATTTAGAGGCAAACAGACTACAAGAAGTGCCGCAACACCTTCCTCCATCTCTTAAAACTCTAAATCTGGAGGGAAACCTCATATCGTCCATAAAGAAATCGGATTTCAGAAGCTTAAAAAAGCTGGAGCACCTAGGCCTAGCAAGGAATAACATTTTTAAAGTGACATCAGGTGCATTCAGGATGCTGCCCGTCCTGCACCAGTTAGACCTGCGCCACAACACACTGGAGCAGGTGCCCAGACAGCTACCTAAGGGTTTGCACTCATTAGCACTCACCCACAACAAGATTCAGTCAGTGCCTCGTGATGCTTTCTGCTGGGGTAATAAAAGTCTAAGCGGGCTCGTGCAAGTGCAGTTGGAGCACAATTTAATTGATATGGCGAAGCTGGATACACGTGCCTTTAGATGTTTACGGGGCTTCCAGGTGGTGCACTTCTACTGAGCTGGATTTTTATGCACACAGATGAAATAAAACTTTATAGTACTGACTCCGACTTTGAACGCCTCATCCAAGATCTGTGGCGAACGCCACTATTACCAGAAACCAGTGATGAAACTCAAAAACAATATTTATTGTGTGTGAAATTCAGTTTATTGTGTGACCGACCAACATCTCACTGTTTGACTATTTTTATGACTCGGGCTGCTTTTCCCAAAATGCCTTATATGGCAGGAGAGCAGCTGTTTGCATGCAGCGTGAGCAGCCTAAGGTACCTAGAACCAAAATGATGTGTGTGCAAATCATTGCTTTATTATTGACATTTCCACAACTGTTTTTCCAACAGCTGAAGCAAGCATCATGATTAGGTTACAAAAAGTTTAAATTAAAAATACTTATGGCCTGTATGTCCATGTTTGTTTTGGGTAAAATGTGAGCTCACTGACTGGAATCACTTATCCTTTGTTCTGTCTCAATGTTTTTTATGAGTGTGGCCCTTTACACCTCTCAGTATCGGCTGTAACACCTTACTGAAATAGATGTCTATTTCCCTCAGATTTTCAGAGATGAAGGGATTTCATGTAATTTTTTTTTTGTCTGGCTCAATTAAATCTTCTAAATCTACCCAACAATTACCAGTTCTGTTTGTTTGTTGTCCTTAAAGAGGGTTTTTCCTTGATTGTGACCATGCCAGCTTTCTGGTGCTTAGTGAAAAGCAAAAGAAATTCTACTGTCAGCAGTGAATGGCTGTGGCTCCACTGTAACTACATGGCCACAAAAATGTAAAAAACTAGCCACTAGATGGCAATAATGTATAGAAGAACATTTCCAGTGTGTACAGTGTGCAAAATTAGATGCAGAATTTTCTTTTTTGACCCTGGCTCATTTCCAGTTGCCAAACACAACTCTGTGGCAATTTAAATGCATATGCTATGGGCAGTTCATCTTGTGGGGAAAATGATATATTTAAGGCTATTTAAGGCTTTAAGGCTCACACCAGAATGGGAACTAAAGCGATGCAAGCACCATGCACACACGCGCATGAGTCATAAGAAAGATTTTCACTCAGAAGCAAATATGTTTAGGATTTCTTTTGCAATAATTAGAGAGGATTCAACTTAACCGCAAGCCTGGAAAAATATACATGACAGATCATAAATAAAGACGGCGATTCTTTCGATTAGTGAAAAGCAAGAAAGAAGGCAAAAATGAGGTAAAAGCATTAGCCCACGTGGAGGTGCTCAGCACTTTTCTCCCTTTCCCCTCACTCTAATAAGTTCACTCAGCAACGTGGCACTGCACCCATAGGGCCCGGGAAAGAGGAGCAGGAGGAGGGGGCAAGAGGGAGAGCCGGGATGAGGGGGGAGAGAAGGAGAAGAGAGACTGAAGGAGAGGAGGGAGGGCTTGAAGAATGGATCCAGGCTCCACTGGCTCAGCGCGTGTCCAGAAGGGAAGAGCCTTGGCTGGAGCAGGGAGCTTACCAGCACCTCCCTACGGTCCAGCAGGACCCTGACCCCGAATCTCAATATCGCATCTACCTGGATCTTCCAGAAACCCTTCTCCCTTCTTTTTATCTCTTTGTGCTTTTCTCTTCCTCAATCTGTCTTTTTAAAAAAATAAATAAATAAATCACATTATCTTCTTGCACTCAGTTACCTTATAACCAAAGTACATATCAATTTATGCATATGTGCATGCCTTTTTGTACGCATACTTTTTTTTCCCCAGTGCTTGCGTGGGAGTCAGATACGTCATGATCATGTGAACTGCTCCCTTGACATAGTCTGAGCCCATGTGCTCATTTGAGTAGCCTGACAGATAGTTGATTTGGCAGATTTGTGTACATCCTGTGCTGGATGCTGTCTGATATTTAAGCTTATCCTAACAGTAGTAGTAGTAGTGAAAGTAGGGGCTCTTTCATTCTTTTTAAGAAAACCTTTTGCACTCAAACATGACTTATGAGACAAAGTGATCATATGATATCTGACCCCAAACCACAACATTATATCGGTGCTCTTCACCTTAGAAGAGGCTGGCTGATTCTCACTGATCTATTGACTTAAACATTAAATCTTTTCAGTTTGCTTCTCAAACAAACATGTCAAAGCGATTCATTTATTGCAACGTTACACTTATATATTACAGAATTCGGTCAAACACTCCCATAGGTAGAAATGCTGTGACTGAGAACACAAAATATGCAATTTTTTTTTTCTTGCTCTATTGCTGACCACAATCATGAAACTCCTGCAGGAATCAGACCACAAGAGAGAGAATAGGAAGACAGAAAAGAACAGACTGAACAGGATATTAAACCACACCCTAGATGTGATCCAGCCAGACAAAACAGACTGACTGACTGGACCGAGTTGTGGTACTATTCAGCTATTCCTTCTTTTCCTTTTCCTTCCCCATATGTGTGAAACTTATAAACTTATGAGACTTGCATAAAATATCGGATGATTTGTATTTTGTGCTAAAAGTTTTACGAGCTACAGCAACAATTTTATGGAATACATATAAATGAAGTGATGAAGACTGAGACTGACAGGATATCATTTGTGGCTGGCCTTTTTCACAAACAGTAATTGAATGCAGTTGTAAGAAAGACACATGAAGAAATAATTTTTGCTGTGTATATGTGCTGGGTCTCTCTCGCACATGCACACCCACACTTTCTCTCTCTTTCTCTGTTTTACTGTACAGCACCATAAAAACCTCCCAATGACTGAATTCATCCCCTATCCCTAGCTCAAACTCTCAAATCCACTATATTCCAACCTCTGTCAACCCTTAACCTTAAATCAAAGCAAAGATGAATCCTAACTCTAACCTTAAGCCCACACTCTCAAGATGGGATTAACCACCGTGACCTCAGTCCAGAATCTCAAGCGTAATCTCACAAGGATATAGAAGTCTTTGTGGAGATTCAGATGGCAGCTCAGTCCGAGCACGGTGATATTTCAAGAGCGAAAGGTAGGTGGCGCTTGAGTTAGCCCAGAGAAGGAGAAGGCAGGGAGAAGGGCAGAAGTAAAAGAGGGAGGGGAGAATGTGAGGGAGGAGGGGATAGAGAGAGAAACCATGGGAGCCAGAGGGACCTCTAGACACACACAATCACACACACGCACACACATACAGCCCATCATATGCCTCTGGCTTGGGCCTGCATTGGCAATACACACAGGCATGAGCACACAAGTCACACACAAATGCACATGCAAAATGCTAAACTGTTCAGCATCGTTAAACTGTGGTTACACAAAGCTACTAGCAAACATTTAATGCAGCCATTCTGCAGGACATTCCTTACTTACAGTAACACATATATGCACACACTGTGCACATATGTTGCTCAGGCTCCACAAGGGGGCCTGTGAATGTTTATCTTCTGGAGAGAGAGTGAAAATCTTGATCTAAAGCAGGGGTCCAAGTACTGTAGCTGTTACACTCCAAATAGGCAACATGCTGTTATCTAAAGTGCATGAATTTGTTGGCTAGCTTAAGAAAGCAAAGAGTGGTTTAGGTGGGACGAGGGAGCTTCTATCAGTGTCACATAACAGGTTAGAAACTTTGCAAGAACCACAGCCTGAAAATGATTTTTCTCCATTTTTTATTAAAATTTAAAACATACATTTGTCATCAGTCATTCAATATTTGACTATTTATATTAACAGCCTAACAGCCAGAGCTTACTAAACAGAAAGTTCGTTGAAGGAAGTGATGGAATCTAATTGCCTGTTATTTATGTGGGAAATAAGCTCATAATAGTCAGATTTATCAAGTCTGGAATACTGTTTGGACTTATTCATATATTTTTTATCCCAGGCCTAAAATGATGGATGGTGATTCAGTTCGCATAAAATAAATCTGCCAACTCTCAGTCTCCTAGCATTAAATCTGATGGCTGTTTACCATTAAGCCAATATCTGTTTAGGTTTCTGCAGATTTTCCTGTCACTGGCCTTTTGTTTGAAGGTGTTTGCACGGGGATTTGTGTAAATAGCAATTACTGTATGTGCATGTAGCCACCCAGGGGTCCCTATTCTCTGTTCACAGTGAGGACAACTTTGATCCTTTCCTCTCTTTTTTTAGCTGCGCCAATGATTATTAAGCATATTCCATTACATCTTACATATTCCCCTCAGTCTTTTTAAATTGGTCCATATGATTCTTCCAAATAAAAGCGGAGACAGCAGTGACTTGTAATGTCCAATTTCCAAGCTGTTCCGTTTTCTGAAAATTGTAAAATCACCAGCCAGTAATCTCCTGCAGGATTTCCTGGAGCACACAAGTCCCTGTAAGTCTGGTTTTGAAGCCAAAGTGCCATGTTTGTTTCATTCCTAGTTTTTGGGGAATAATAAACAGTCAGACTTCATATGCATTCATCAAAATAAGTTTGAAGCCATTAATCATTGCTTATTATTACAAAGGTGATCACTGATCAGATTTTAATCTAAAATGACCTCCTGGAATTGGTGCCTATCAAACAGTAAGGTACAAACCAACCACGAGCCATTTTCACACAAGCAGATCTCAAAACTTTAAATATCTGATGCAGTTGCATGGAGGAATGGAAGTGTCTGACACAGTTTGATTGGGCATCAAGCCCTCTTTGTAACCTGCCAGCTCACCAGTGGAGTGTCCATGTGAGACTTGAACAGGTACATTTTTTGGATTTGTACCAAGTGAATGGGTGCCATGTGTGCAGCTCTCCACCTGCTCTAAAGCCAGCACCCTGGCTCAAACCATACTGAATATTTCCAGTATTTGGAATGCAGCGGACACAGGCTATTTCCTGCTTTGTGTTTCGTGTTAGAAAGACTATCTGCAAGCAGTGGCAACAGATATTTATGCAAGTTGCCAGATCCATCTAATGTATACACTTATTTTGTTCAATTTCCAAATGAGGTGTGGCTTTACTTCCTGTAAACTTGTAATTCTGGCCTCAGACCACTTCCATAAATATTCATTTATTCAGTTGGGATAAGATTAAGATTCGAATACATTGTATAATGCAGCATAATCTATAACGCTGAAATATTTTGCTTTGAAATCCAGATTTTTCTACATTGCTGTGGTCTAATGCCATCTGTTTGCGTATTTAGTCTTGATCTCAGTTCCTAGTTACTTTAGTTTAATTCCCCTCTTGATGTTCAGTCCTCTCGTGTCAAGTCTCCCATTTTAAGTTCATTCATGCGTCTGCGTTTCCCCGTTTAATTATCACACTTCCTGTTTTAATTTAAGAGTCAGTGGCCCTTGTGCTTTGCGTTTAGTTTTGCTTCCTTTAGCTCATCTGCTGTGATTTAGCTCACCTGTGTCTTGTTTTCCCCAGCTGTCTCCACTTCCCCTACTTACCATTCTGTGTGCATATTAGTCGCTGTCTCTCCTGTTCCTGGCCCTGGCCCCAAGCCCCAGTGTTTCATAGCGCCAGTGCGGTTCCCTAGCTTTTTATTTCAGTTTGTATGTTTCTCTAGCTTTACAGTAGGTGTCAGTTTGTTTATAGTTTCTTGGTTTGTGCTTGGGTCCTCCACTTAACTCTCAGTCTGCATATCCTTCAGGCTATAACACACGATTTTATTGGTCTTGAACCATATGTCTGCCACTAACATGAGAAACAAAATCTATAAACCAGGTCACCCTCAGGAAACATGTTGCTCGTTTCTCCAGCTTCCTGTGTTGGCTTTTGACGTGGGTTCTAGACAGGTTTGTCTGAGGCAAATCAGGTCACACACACACACACACACAAAAAAAAATGTTCAAAGAACCTTACAAATAAAA
>VUQK01003945.1:18714-70458 GCA_015106715.1 Bujurquina vittata | reverse complement strand
ATTAAAAGAAAAACAGCGCACCATTGGTCAAAGTTGTTTATTTAAAAAAAAAAAAAACAAAAAGGTTTGATTTAACTTGAGTGCAATGCACCCACAAAGCAAATAAATCAAAATTACTCAAGCTTTGAAGGATTTTCTACATGTGCAGTTCAGTGAAGCAACTAAATGTGACACCATCACTCTGACTTCGCTTCTAAAATGCAGCTGATCTGTAAATTACTGTATAATTTATCCCATCTTTACCTACAGTATCTTATTATGTGTAAATGTTTAGCCTGCTTAAACAGTTGCATTATGTATTATTATATAATGACTCTAAAGAGACAATAGAAGCAACAATAGACATGTTTTACACCTGTACACTGGTAAAGAACACCCATTAAGATATATTTAAGAGAAATAGCATCTACAAATTGGTCCTTAACCTTTAATACACTTTTAAGGATATTTATAAAATCAGTAATAAGTAGAAAAAAATAAAAAGACTCATTTATAATATCAATACATCTGGTTGCTCAACTATCAGCGTTATCATATTAACACATTAGTATGTGAGTAATCTGTTTCTAAATTTATTTCAATAATAAAATTCATAAAATTGTTTATAATTTACAAATGTACTTTTATCTTTACTCATAAGTTCAGGTCATTGCATTTTGCCGCTGGCACTGTCACCTGAACTGTTAACCAAAAATGAAAAGTTCTCACTCATGTGTTATGAGTTTATTTTCCATAGCCCTGGAGCTCATGCATCTTTCGCAAAACCTAAAGAATAAATCACATGCACACGACACCACATCAGCCCGTGCGGGTAGTTAAGTCATGTATTGTTTTGTGATTTATACTGTTTGCCTCCAGTCAACAGGCTGGGAAAACAACAAACTCAGAAGGTAAACAACAGTGATGCACCGGGGCATAGTCGCCTTGATTAATGAAAGGAAGTCAGATCTCATGCAGATTAGTGCAGCGGAGGACAGCATCCTCTGTGAATATTAATTTCCCTTGAAGAGGTGTTCTCGCCCTCTCTCCTCAAACACTGCTCAATATATTGGAGGAGGTCACCAGAGGAGGTCACAGACAAAGTTGTCTGGCAGCTAAATTAAAGTGCTTCATTAATGGACTAAAAAGGTAGTGAATCCAATCAGCATTTAGCTGTTGTTTCTTTGCCTTCATCACCCATCTCTGTGTCTTAATGGATGCCATTATGCTTAAAGAGGTCTTAATTTTGAAATCAAATGAAGAATTTATTCCATTGTGGACAAGCTGTCTTAAAATTGCAGTTTTTCAGGTTTAATTCCAGTCGGTTTCTTTTCATCTAATTCATTCATATTCATTCTTTGTATAGATTTTTTTTAGATGTCTTTCAGCTCTCTTGAAATTTTTTTTTTACCTTCATAATTTGGTTCTCCTCCTCCCCTGTTCCTTGAAACACGGAACAACTTTGAGCAATGCTTTCCATTCGAGAGTAGCCAGTCATCCGAAAGCTCTTCCTACAAAGGCTTTCTTAGTTAACTTTTTCGAATGTACTTTGAAGGTTTACTGAATTGATTTTTAACACTCTTTACATCCCCCAAATACATTGTATTTATTTGCAATATATGCTGAAGACCTTGATGAAGCCCAGCTCCGCTAACAATGCTTTTAGCGCTCATACTGAACAATGCTAAGAGTGACCTTGACAGACTCAGGCACGGAAGCACACCCTCATGGTGACTGATCTGAAGAGATAGCGAGATATAAGACTTATCCAGTCCTTTCACCTGTCAGTGTTCATGAGGGAAAGGAGGAAAAGAGGCAATTTCTGCTGCAGGGTATCAGTGACAGAGTGAGTGTGTTTGAGGAGATCGGTGTGGGAGATTAACAGCTCAGTCCATCTTTGTCACTGAGTAGCGCTGAACCTTGACACAGCTTAGAGGTATTACGAGGTCATTGAAGTAAATGACATCGCAGAACTGAAGGGGGTGGACCCAGGATGTATGTAGATACCTGAAGGAATTGATTGGTAGGGAAAATTATGCAATAATGCCTGAAGATGTTCCTCATCATACCCCACGCTTGAACAAATGTATTTAATTAAAGTCATAAATGAGGATGATGCTACGTCAGAAAGCACCGTAGAGCGGATTTACAATACTTTTGTGATCTTAAAACTACGTACAGTGCAGTTGGGATTAAATGTTACAGGCATGCACCATTGTAAGGAAGTCCTTTTGAAAATCAATATCTCATTCAGGAACAGCAGAAAATACACATAGCATGATTCAAGGCATTTTAAGGGTTGCTCTGAACCAGAGTGTGAGTAAAAATAAGTTTTGGAGCCTTTAGTAACACCGTATATGCTATGTGGTGTTGCTATATTCACGGAGTTAGAGAGTATTTGGAGTTATACTTTGACTGCAGTGTAAATTGTATTATGTGGGTTTTGCAGTGCCAGCCATGCTCAGCTGTCTGGTTAATACTATCATCAAACACTTTTTCCTCCAAAGATGGAACACACACCATGTCTGGTGTGAATCTCTTTGTCTCTTTTGACAGAATGTTGGAGAAGTAAAAGCCAACAAAACTAACAAGCAGGTCTCTCAACAAACTGCACCCTGTGTACGCGCGTGTTTGTTTGTGCGTGCATGCACTTTTTTTTTCTTCTTGTCTGCGTATGTGCACTTGCATGCATCTGAGCAACAACGGCATGCACACACCTGTGTTTGTAACCTGTTTATTCATCCTCCCACAAGGCATGTGCTGTGTTGGAGGTATTTCTGCACGAAAAAATGATCCTCTTCAATCGCTATCAATAGAAGCCTCAATATCACCTGCTATTACGTTAGATTTCCAATGGTTCTTGCTCAGCACCGTTTTGAATAGATTAAAAAGGAGCTCAGAAGGTGCCCAATAAATCAAGTGCAATGTAATGACTCAGATGTCTGCGTGCCAGAATCTTGCATGCAGGATATGAAAAAGTCCTAATGAGCTTGATATAAGTTAGTGTAACTTTGCAGCCCCAGCTGCCTCCACCCACCCCCAGTCTTATGTAAAAACAACTTAAGTGAAAACTAGTTTCTAGATAGTCATTGCAGGGGTGGTAGGTGTAATGTGATTAGATAACCTGTTAGTAAGTAAATAGGATCAAGCCACGTTTGTCAAGGGATAGTAGGAAAGAAAAACACCTTTCTATGCATGTGTGTGTAAGAGCACGAGTTTGTGTGCATGTGTGTGTGATTTTGCAATCAAATGTTGTTTTGTTTTTTGGGTTATATTCTAAGGAAGGTGCATTAATTAAAAAAAAAAAGTTAAAATCTCGCTGTAATAGGGTAATAAAGAGTGAGCACTTTGCGAGAAACTGGTGAACTAAATTTGCTTGGAGGATGTGTGGGTAAGTGTGGGAGTGTGTGTATTTCCCCGCGAGTGTGATGGAGAACAATTGAGTGAGCACTTGCTCACTGCTCTTGGGCACACAGCAGGTGATGATAAGGAATCATGACAAATACACACACTCACAACCATTTACAATCTGAATAGTAGTCATATACTGTACATTTCAGCTAGTAGCTGAGTGCTCGCACTGGCATCCATCACTGACATAACAGGTGGCCTGGAGCTGACCAGGACAGAGTTGTGAATATCAAACTCAAATGTGTCACAAATGAGCATTGGATTATACACTTCCCTCTGTCCAAACTCAGTGTTGGACTGCGGCATTTTTGTGCTGCGAGGCTGAAACTACAATTCAGTTTGATTGCATTGTGAAAAGAGTCTTGGAATGACTATTTTGCAATTCTAGGATGCTTGCAAAATACTGCGTGCAGCTGTGGAAAATCTCTGTTCCACCTCCTTTACTGTGTAGCAGTTGGATATATTACAACCACGGCTCTCTGTCTGCAGTGGGCTGGAAGATAACCGATGTTCTCCCCAAGGAGAAAACTTATTTCCCCCTAAAAGAGTTGCCATAAATATCGACTTGATTTACACTAAAATGTACACCTGTGGCATTCTAAAGGGCATTTAATGAGACAGACCAACAGCCCGGTGAAGTGTCCATGAATCTCCCCATTTCTCTCCATGAACGGAGGGGCATGAAAATTCATGGTAAACTTTATATGGGCGCAGCAGCCTTAGAGTGACTATATATCCAGAGCTGCCACATGACATTACACTTTCCCATATGTTTGGTGCTGTTTCTAGTCTCTCATCCTGCTGCGTGGTGTGCTTTTGGCCTCTCTCTCTCTGTAAAGGGCAGTGTTTCTGAGGAGTGCTGTGTCTATCACAAAAATACAGTAAATCCATCTGGAGCTGAGCTCTCGCTCTCTGTGTGCGTACGTGTGTGTGTAAAAATTTTAGAATTGCAGTTAAAACAGTTAGTCAATTAATGGATTATAAGGGTTTGTGATGTTTCTTGCGATAATTTCACACATTAAACAAAAATCTTTCTTTGCTAAAGCAGTGCAATAAAGCTTAAATGCTATTTAAGAAAATTAAAGTACAATAGGATGAGTTTAAATGCTAAAACGCATCACAACACATACAAAAACGGAGCCACAGAAAGCAAAATGATTGCAAGCAAGACAAAAGGGGAGCTGTCAAAGAAAGGCTGTATAAATAAGAATAATGCATTTTGAAATGGCAGTAGCATGTAATGACACTTTTAAAGAAAAATGAAAAGGTCATATGAGTTTTGCAGGCTGATATAGAGACACCCAGTCCCTTTTAAATCCTCTTCTTGAAAAAATAATGCCTTTATTTATTTATTTTGGTATAAAAAATCACTGCTCTAATAATTTATTCAGGTGTGTTTTATCCTCATTGACCACACAAATGGCATCACTAAACCAAATAGTTTTGGCGTGTTGAAATGAGAACGCTGCGCTTTTTTATCTGCTGTATAAAAACAGAAATGTAAGTCACAATAAAGCTGAGGGATTGTAAACAAGACACAATGAAAAAGTATTTATCCATACAGACAGTTTTAAACAAACATTTCCCTACCATATTTTCGAAAAGAAAAAAAAATTGCTCACTTCTGTATGTGCTCCAGTAGTGCAAGAAGCAGCTGTCTTAAAAAGGTGTCTAACATGAAGTTTGCAGCATGCAGTGCTGTGTGACTATGCATGTGCATCTCCCTGTCTATTTGTCTTGTGAATGTTTTGCTCTCTTCTCAGGAGACTCTGGAGACATTTGGTAGGCATATTTGCCATTAAAAAACAGGACCACAAGGGACACTAGCTAAAGATAGGTACCAGGAAACAGCTCCGGCAATTCAAAGCATATGTGGTTTGATATTCCATTTGATAAGTTTCTACATCCTGAGCTAAATTATTTAATACATATGCATACTAGTCCTAAGAAGCCCCACATGATTTCTTTATTACATTAGGTCAAAAAATGTAATATTCAGTAACATTGTGAATGCATTTTTCTTTTGTTGTAGTTTCAGGCAACAGCTGCAAATCAGCACTTAAAATGTGCATAGAAGAATCTGTTTAGAATTAGATAAAAAAAAAATTCAATTAAATGTACAGACGTATGCCAGGCATATTGTACCCTCCTAGTGCAACTGGTTAAAATTATGAATGCATTAATAATTGTTTATGTGTGCAGTTCTACAGCAGGACACTAAAGATGTTTGCCACTCACTCCAGTGCTTGTCCTTAAGAATGACACAAAAATCTGGATACATTTTTCATGCGTTCATGCGTGGAGTTTGCATGTTTGCCATGTTAAGATTTCCTCCCACAGTCCACAGTGTTGAGTGTTCCCAAGTACATTATATTTGTTACACAGCAACTTAACATCTTACAGTACTAAACCGCACCCAGGCCAGAAGAAACCATCTACTGCTACAAATACAACATTACCTTTTTTGCAAACATTGGCAAGGTCAGCATGCACACCTCTTTTCTACACAGTCTATGGTCAGGTTGGGAGGCCCGCATTTATCACCATTATGCTATAAACATGTTATAAACACCACTAATTAACAGTACAACATTATTCTAGAAATTTTCTTGAATTGTTTTTTAAATAATCAAGTGTTAGTACTTCTATTGTGTTCTGCCTGCCAGCTAGCTAACTAACTAGTCAACTGTCAGTTAAAAGACTTGAAACCAAAAATTTAGACTTAAAAATGTTTTTGTTCAGCAGTGAAAGCAAGCTTCCATTGGACAGAGTAGGCTGCTCTGCTAGCTAAGATAACTCATATTAACATCAAAGTAAACAGAGAAATAATGTAATGTTAGTGGAAGTCATATTATTCAAGTATTCTGTATTTAGTATTAGCAGCACCTTTTTTCTCCTCTTCCTCTGTTGTCTTCTTTCTTTTTCACTCCCAGAAAAATAACTCCTCTTGATTTTTGTTGTGCAGCTTTTGCTGTTGTAGATTTCATATGCCATTCATATTCGGAGTGAGTAGAGCCAGGTGGGGCCCCCTTCGGAAGGTCGACTGTCTTCCACTGCTGTAATTTAAAGTTTTGTTCCCACGCTGGCCCGGGTCCCCAAGCAGGTCCTTGTCTTGCCTGGTGGCAAGCAGCATCTTTATCTGGGATTCTGCTATAACTAGCAGTAAAGAACCCTGGGCCGAGACTGATGCTAAAGCTGAGTGTGTGTCGACCTTAGCCAAGCAGACAAAGCTTGATTTTCAACAGGTAACAAAAGCAGAGATGAACAGGCTTCTAACTGTACTGGCTTCAATGGTGGAATTACTGTGGACCAGCCATCTTTCTTCAAAGTGCTCTTTGAAGAAAGATAGGCTGCTTTTGACCAGCTTTTCTGTCTGCTTTGTGGTACAGCTTAAAAAAACTAAAAAAAATTTAAAAATAAAAAGCCCCCCAGAGTATAGGAATTTGTGTTATTATGTCCGTCTGCCAAAGGTTTAAATTGTTAACTGGTGAATTTGTGAATGCCACGAGTAGTGTAATGAATCACTCTTCTGGGGTAGATAATGTCGTATTATACACTACTTTTTAAAACATAACTGCTAATGTGTTATACATGAGTGACAGCTCGAAAACTGCCACGTTAATTAGTGATTTTAGATTGGCCATAGGTGTGTAAGCATCAATGATTATCCTGTGATGGACAGTAATTCTGTGGTAATTTATTTATTTATTTATGGCTTGTTTTTAGGCATAAAGAAAAAAAAAATCCCAGTAGCTTTAATGGAAATAAGGACACATCCTGAAGATCCCCGCTATTCTCCAAATTAGTTAACTGTGGAATCTGTGTGAAACAATTTACTTTCCTTGTTTGCAAGAAAGCACAGAAGGTTGTGTACCTAAGTTCCGAGATCCCCGCTGCCGCGTCGGATGAGTTAACTAACTAAAAAAAGCTATGCATGGTGTTTGACCCATTCATCATTAAGTGCAGCACATTCCTCAAATTACAAACTGCACCTTGAACCCGCATGTCATTCTTGCAGATGCAGTGTAATGGCTTCAGGTATTCAATTCACTCAAAGGGAAAGACCTTTTACATTTTACAGGTGGCTGAAGATGACATTACATGTAGGAATAATGCTCCGACTGTTCTCTAACCAGAATATCCCCTGCTTTTATTTCTGCAGATGGAAACAAAGCGTAATGTTAATACGCTTTGAAATACATCACTTTGTGTCATTAGAAAAAAAATCTGTAAATTGTGTCTTTGTAAGTCAGGAAAAAAGCTTTTTTTGCACTTTGCAACATAATTTATTATGTCAGAATGAATACTAGAATTGCACTACACACTTTAATCTGCATAAACAATTCATGTCACCACTCCACCTGCAGGAACTCGTGCAGGTTCTTTTGTAGCCGTGACATTCTCAAACACTTATAAAATAATAACCATAAGATGAATCTCATTATGAGTGCATTATAGTAGCACAAGCCCAGATTTATGTTAGAACAAGATTAGACTCTCTGATTCACAACTTTATTACATTCTTCTGAATTCCTTGTAATTTTCTTTGTGATTCAGGTTGTTGAGCAATCAATAAAATTAAACCTCAAACACTTAACAAGGCTGAAATGTCTGTGTCTCAGTTTTTATTTGTTTATTCATGTTGCTTTTCGGTATTTCTTCTTTGTTTGCAGTGGCGCTCAATATACATCTGCTTATTGATTTGTGTGCACCGACTCATTGTTTTCTGATAATGAGAAAACACAAGACATCTTATGTGCGTGCGCTCTCATACACACAAAAAACAATTTGCTTTTGCAGACGCACAGAATTTCACTAAATGTGCTAACTTGTCTGTCTGTGACTTGGAACTAGAAAGCACATGTTGAATATTTTGACCCTGACCTAGCATGGTCATTACTGTGTGTGTTTTTGCACTGCATGGCTTTGGGTGTGCTATATAATTGCTACTTTCCACAGTGAAAAGTTCTGCAGATGTCACCCTGATATTATGATTTACAGACATGCCTGCCAAGACCAAGATAGTCTGTCAAGTTCTATGGCAATTGCCATGCGCGTAGCAAAGACATGTGTGGCTGAGGCTAGGTTTCACCACGCTGGTTGTCTGAGAAAACACTTCCATGAAGACACTGCAAGTGTCTCAGCATGTATACCTGCCCTATCCTGCTGCCATTCCACAGTAAATGGCTATTTATCATAGCAGGGATGGATTTGACAGCCTCTACCTACCTCTTGAATTCAGCTGCATTCACAGGCACTGCACAGGGTAAATTATGCCCTCGATTCAGATAGAATCAGCCTTATGAGAGTACAACAATTGGTTGGCAGATTGGTCTATACAGTAGGTAGCAAGGCTGTCTAACAACTGAAAGGCTGTTGGCTCAATCTTTGGCACTGACAGGGGACTTTATTCCAGCAGTAAGATGACAACTGGTGGGTGGATGCTATTATACTATCCGTCTATGAGACTCTGTGACTCTAGGATACTTTAAGCTTTGTGAAAAGCAGCCTGCTTAGGGGATATAGTTGACTGCTTTATAGCTGACCAAGAGCTGTGGATTATCAGGAGACAATGTGCAAACAGTTAATGATATCTATAATACTGTAATAGATACGTTTTAAATTTTTCTTCTGGACAACTACAAGGACTGATATTTTATTTTTTTAACACAAAACTTTGATATATTTTTTTCTTTTACTTTTTTGGCAGATATTTATTTTGATTTAACAACAACATAGAGTGCATATAATTTCTTTATATTTTGCTAGGAAAATGGGAAATAGGTGCAGTGATTATTGAACCACACAAACCATGCAAACATACATGCATTGCCCCTATATTTGGGATCATAGGGGCAATGCAAGGGCTTCAAAAATGAAGCAATGCTTTCCAGATGTATTACATGACGGATCTGATGATACTTTTCTGTGTTCATAATTCCATCCGTTTTGAGAAGATGGCTAAAATGCAGCCCCCAAACCATGGCAGAGCCTCCATTGCGTTTTACAGATGGCACTTACTGTTGTACCTCTCTCCTGACCTCCTCCAAAAACATATTCATGGTGATTTGAAAACAAGAAATCACATTTGGATTTATCACTTCATATGGTCGTGTGTAATTTGGCAAACCTCAGCCTTTTCTTGCTCTTTCCCTCCCTTAAGGAGGACTTCTTGAGAACTACCCTTCCACTAAGACAATTTTTGATGAGGCTTCAGCAAGCAGATGGCTCGACTGAACGACCAGATGCATCTCTCAGGTCCTGTGTCAGGTCTCTGCTGGATTTTTAAAAAAGTTTTTAAGGACCTGACTTTCAGATACTGCTCATTTGCAGTGGATGGTTGTTTAGGCCTGTAACCTCTTCTTTTGTCCTGCACTTGTTCAGTTTCCTGCGATTTTTCTAAGGACACAATGAACACCCTGCTGAGTTATGCCAAGTTTTTGGAGAATAGCTCTTTGGGAATTTCGTTTTTGGTGCAAAACAACTATTTTTGACTTGTCAATTAATTAACCTTGGATTTTTTCATAGCTAAACTGAAGAAATGGGGAAAAAACATGTTTTTATGACAGGGTGCTAGTAACAAAGTTACTAAGTTTTCTTAGTTCATTGTGTGGACACAATGCTGGTCCATCCTTTGAGTTAGGTTGCTTTTAAACAATTGATAGGATAGTTGAACAAACAAGAACAATCCTCTGAAAACAGTCAGAGACTGGACTGAAAGTGAGTGTTTCCAAAGAAACAAAACATAAAGAAATGAGGGGTGACTCAACACTTTTGCACAGTGTTGTACATACAGGGAACAAACACAGCCTTCATCGTATTGGTTTATGTTACTGTAAGGCTTTGCAAATCTATAAAAACTCCCATTTAAAATTATATGAAAGTCTTCATGCCGCTACAAATAACTGACTAGAAGTTACTGTTGAATTCAAACTTTTACTTTTAATTTCTTTGAACATTAGTCATTGACTTCAGACGTGAAGGACTGCAGCAAAAACCTAGAAGATGAACCTCACAGGCCATGTTGCTTTGGCTTTGTTTGTCCAGGAATACCGCTCTCCCTCTCTTTTCTTTTCTTTACGCTTTCTTATTTCTCTTGCCCTACTCAGGCCGGATTCATCCCCCAGACTTATTAGAATGGCTTTGACCTCATTATTCTGCATAGAACCAGCTGCATTCTCCTTTTTAATATCAATACAAGCTACAAAAAGATGAGGTGCGTGTATCTGTCTTTGTAGGAGGTGGGTATTGGTCATCAAAATGTCTCACAAGCTGTGAGTCAGATAGAAATGAGAAAGAGGGAAGACGAGGAGTTACAGTGGCCATCGGGGAAGTGTGGGCGGGCAGAGAAGGGGGGACAGGACGATGCAGGTGTTTGGCTGGTTTCCGTGGAGCAGGTGTGAGAGTGTCTGTGTGCACTCTCTAGCGTAAGAGTAATGCTAGCCAGCAAAATGTTGAAATAAGCACTCACACCACTCAGATTGAGGAGAATAATTTTGATGAGGGACAGCAAATGATTACCATATTAAAGTCTTTCCCTCAAAAAAAACAACACCTGCAAACCTCTGGTTTCAAAAGCTGCATCAGACGCAGAGGAGATAGATGTGGATGCCCCTGCCCCCTCTCTTCATGTTTTCTTTTCTCTTATCTCATGACAAAGAGTCATCCTTGCACACACTCTAATACTAACAGTGCAGGTGGGCTGGAGGATGCAGAGAGAAAAAACTGTTAGAATTTTGAAAGGATCCTTCATGTAACCTTCAGTCATTACATCGCTCTTTCCATTTTTGTAGAACTCTGTCAAACAGATTAGTTGGTGCTTAAAATATGGCTTCAGTGTGAATGAACTAATCCATAAACACAGGATGCACACATATATATGCTTACATACAAATACCAAGAGGCAGGAGAGTTTTGTTTTACTATTTACTGTTTCAGTGTGCTCACAATCAGTTAACCCCAGTCAGCACCAGTTTATTCGTGTATGTATTACTGAAGAGGATTTGTGCTTATTCCACAGCTTAAGCTCCAGTGTTACACAGTAAGTCATTACATAGATGTAATACATACAATATATAAATGTGTAAATATAAATATTAAGCTATTTCTATATCATTTAGACATCTGCTCCCTTGTGGGTGTGCTTTAATCCACACTAGAGCACAGTTTGATATAAAAGCCAACAAATTTACAATAGTCTGTATCTTTCAACAAAAACTGGTATTAAATACAGTTAGAACCCTGAGGTAATGTGGAGTAATAACCTTCAATAAATAATTTGGAGTAATAACGCTCAATAAAGACAGAAGTTTCCCAGGTTTGTCCCCCTGCTAAGCAGGGCGGTGAAATCCGGCAGCAGAGAGCTGCTGAGAACATTAATAACAACCCTGAGTCTATGGTCCAACTTCAAACAGGATCAAGAGTCAATAACACTTTAGGTCAAAATTAAAATCAAAAACTGAGACACAAGTTAAGAGATTCCAATGTGGGGGGAATAACACTGGATGAATAATTTATCAGTTTCAAATGAGAACACACTGACTCAAGAATGAACATGCAATCCCGTCAATGCTGGTGCTGTAAATACTCACCTTGCCTTGCGCTAGCAGCTGAGCCCATTCAAAAATCATGGCTATACGGCAGTCCCATGAGGGAGAGGTGTCACTGGAACACAACACCAGAAATAGTGGTTACCATGTAGCCTTCACAGCGATACCCAGCAGTAAACATCTGTGCCATAACGAGTGCGAGCTCCAGAGGACGAGGCCTGGAAAGAATCCGAGCAGGCAATTAGACAACCTCAGGCCAGCTGCTCTCCATCCCTGCAGCAGCGGGGCCTTCTTCTCTTGGAGCTAATTACATAACAAAGACAGTCTTTAATCAGGTCTTGCCTGTCCCCTCCCCTATCCCCACTCCCCAACAGCTTCCTTCCTTCTCCTTTCTGTCCTTTTTCTCCCCTGCTCATCATCTTGTATGCTGAAGTTTCATGCAGTCAAGAGCAAGAAAAGATATAAGACGGAGAACAAAAAAAATGGCTTATGGTTGCTCGCCATGTTCACACATATGTGTTGTCCCCATATGCGCTTAGCCTGCTGACTTTTCATGTTCATTAAGACCATGACAATAAATTAATGGGGGTGGGGGGGTATGAATTCTCATAAAGCAGTTGTGTTGCTGGAATTTGTTTCTTTGTGCCGTGAAAAGATGAAATTATTTGCTGCTTTTGCTTTCACCTGCGTTTAAAGTCTTAGACACCTTGAAGGCAAAATTAACATTTTTCAACCTATTTTATCTTTAAATCTAATGCCGTATTTATTCCAGAGAAACGCGTCTCTTTTAAAGGGATTTTAAAAAAGCAACATTTTTCTTTCAGCCTAATAAATCATCAGTTTCACATTTTATGAGAATTTCTTCTAGGCAAGATTTTGACCTGATGACATGTTTTAGGGGTTTGCCACAGAAAATTATGCATCACTCCCGTTTGCAGTCTCGGGGAGTGTAGCTTATAATATGGTTGGATTTTTTATGGGCCTCTCTGGGGTCTAATTAACCCCAAACATTTGCTAGCTTGAGCGTGTAGGATAATATACTGTATGTATCTGATCACAAATTACTTTTTTGCTAATAAAAGTTATGTGTTTGTTCATTTGGAGCTGAAAATTTTTCAAATCTCTTTACGTTGTAAATGTAATGAGTTACCTTAATCAAATGTGCAACCGCTGTGTCAAAGAAAAGGGTGGACACTTTTAACACTCCTGCGCATTGTGAGTTTCATAAGGTCAGATGAAAATAATAAAGTTTGAAAGCTGACAAACCCTGCAGTGGTGTCTGAGGTCACTAGCAAGTATGAAGTTACATCAGTGTCACAAAACACTGAGTGTGTGTTTTATTTGGAAATTGTTGCTCTGTCACACAAGTTGTTGTGTGTCCCATAAAGAAAAGCGTATTTCACAGATTCAGGTGGCTCTAAACAGAAACAGGTGGGTTTCTAATAATGCCGGGTGTCCAAAGAACAGGGATCATTCATCCCACTTACTGTCACAGGTTATCTGAGTGATTCCTATGCGGATAAATCGTAGGAGTCACTTTTACACAACAGGTTTAGAACTGGTGAAGAAAGTAAAACTTGGTGGGAGAGTCCCTCATTTTTCTTTTTAATAGCAAAATAATTTTCTGACAAGCTAATAAAACACTTATCTTTTGATTCATTCCTGCCTTCCTTCCTTATGTCACTGGCTTTCTGGAATTTTGCCAAGTTTTGGGTTTTGGTAACAAGAGTGCCACTTCTATCAAATAAATATGTTCTCATAAAACTAATAAAGCTTGTGCTTAAAGCATCCCATAACTCTATATCTTCTCCTCTCACCCAGTCTTACCAGTTCTTTACATTAGTAGCTGCATTTACTAAAGTACAATATAATAAAATTTCCTGATTCTTTCAGCGATATTGTATTTCATTTCTTTTGAAAAGAAATACAATATAGTTATTGTATTTCTTTTCAAAAGAAAATATTGTTGTTTTCACAGCACTGACAGTTTTAACTTGCTTATGTTTCAACTTGGGATTTACACATGGCAATGTAAACTGCAACTTTGTTGCTAAAAAAGTTTTACTTTTGATATTTTAAAAATAAAAAAAACAATAAAGATGACTGCAATCGGTATGAATCAGTATGAAGAGAGCTTGTTCTTTGCCTATACAGTTTCTACATATTCATATGTACAAACATAGTCCCTCTTTTCCACATATAACAAGTCTCTACATTGTATTCAAGGCCAGGCTATGCTGCTGCCCTGCTCTGTCCTGAAGAAGGCCGTTGTCTCAGCAAAAACACATACATATTGTGCATATACATAGTTTAGAGTCCCGATAACACCCAAATGGCATCAGACAGCCATCTGTGTCCAACAATATTAAACAGATTCCATCATGGTTCTATGTCTCTTTGTCACCACCGTATCTGCTTGTGCTGTCGAGGCACATCCATTCTAAGTTGTAGATGAAACATCCATCACAGTTAATGTTCTTAAGGAAACTCTGGGTTATCCTAATTATCACAAACACAGACTAGCACAATTTACTTGTTTAATCAAATCGTGTGCTTTGTTTAATTAGCTGGATATGTGCAAAAAGAGGGAGGGAAAAGAGAGGCTTTTTAGAGGAGTGAGAGACTGAGAGAGCCTGAGAGAGAAAGAGTGAGAGAGGTGGCTATGCACGTACAAACATTCTTTGCCTGAGGACAAAGGGAATTAGAAAGAAAATTACCAAGCCATTGTACAATTTGCACTCAAAGCACAAAAATAAGAGCCATTTCACGACAACTCTTGCAAAGACCCAGGTACAACTAAATGTGCTCAGTAACTAGCAAACTACACACAAAATAGTTGACTTCATGGCGCAATTGCTGCACTCCACGCTTGTTTTAAAGTGCATTGTTTGTCTCACATACAAAAAAACAATTGTGCAAATTATTTATATAAAAAATTGTTCCGCTTGTACATTTATGCCGGTTCTTTGCTGGATGGTGACACGAGAAAAGGCCCTGTCATTTGAAAATTTGTTATGTTTTCAATTTTTGTGAAGTCCGGCTACAGTTGCTGTCAGAGGTTAATTGCTTCTCAATTTTTTTTCATATGTAATTCGCCGTGACTTTGCAGTCTTAGACCCTTTTGTTTGACAAATTAACAAATTAGGAAAAAGAGAGATCACGGACATTCAGAGACAATCTTCCGGAAAAGGTCCCAGTTTGTATTAGTCCATCAGCACTGAGTATCATTACTATAATTGCCTCGTCCTCTCAGAATCCAATAGTTAACTCCGTGACCTTTGCTGATAAAACCAGTCCTCATTTACATAGATTTTACATAGATTAAAGCAAAGGGCAAAAATCAAAACTTTTGTTAAACATCATAAACCTTTCTTTATAATCTAACAAAGCTGCATAGAATTTAAATAAAAGAATTATATATACTGTATATTCATACTTTACTGAGAACAGTGTGAGCTTGTAGTTTATTTCAATATCACTGTCTTTGAAACTTTAGTGGCGCAAACCAAGAATACATAAAATGATACAAATCCAGCTGAAAATAAGTTTTAACCCCAAAAGAAATGAAGGGGGAAAAAAAATAATGGATCACAGTGATGAGGTTTGTGAGTGCCTCAGGTCTGTCCTTTACTCAAGTGGAATATTGTGTTCTTTCCCCGAGACACAAGTGCACATATGATCCACTCTGCATCCTGTACTGCACTTATCCTGTCCAGCTCTCTGAATCCAACCTGCCTCAGTGTCAAATGAGACCAATTACGTCTTCCACCAGTCAATCGTTCCCAGCAACTGAACCAACATCAAACTCATTGATTGAGAACAAGGCTTGACGAGAGGTGATCAACCCCTCACAACTGTTCTCAGCCACATTGATTTTTTTTTTTTGGCTCTGCACTCTAGGCAGATAAATAGATATTGTTAGATGAAGTACAGAGAACACTTACTGTTAACTTTGGTGTCAGACGTTTTTCGTATACTTTTTTTTTCCAGAAAAGTTCCTGCTAACAGACAGCGAGTTTTTCGGGAAATGAATGAAGACGAATCATTTCAGAATATGAATTTGCTTCTACTATTTACTTCTACTGATTTGCCACACGCAGAGTAGCCTAAAAAGTGGAAAGAAAAAAAAAAGACTGAATAATCAGACATTCAAAACAAAAAAACAAAATGTGGGATTCCAAAAAAATAATAGATGTGACAAAAGTTTAATATTGTCAAGAGTAACAATACTTAAAAGATAGTGAAATTAGTACAGTAGTAGACCTAGAGGTTTTTCCTTAAAGTTGAGCTTTAAGCAGAGAAAAAAGACAGGAGGGATGAACGGATGTAAAAAACGGGGATATAAGAAAAATGTTCCATATATCATTCTCTAAGCTTAATAAGTTTCAAAGATACATGAGCAACAATGTTTTGTCATCCTCACCAAGCTGCACTATGTGTTTTTGTTTTGTTGCTGGAGATTAATCCTATTTCTGATTGGTAAGTAGATTACAGATACCGCAGGCTCACACGCTGCTCCCTAAGCTGCTTACTTAGAGGATTCAGCAAGTCATCAGTTGCCATGATAACTGCTCTAGTAGCTAATAGTGAAAGGGTTAACAGTGGGATTATTATGTGCATACAAACACAATAAGGAGACTACAAAGCAGGGACTATTACACATTATTCATGTGCATTAGACTTTCATATAGCCAATAACATTTCATTGCATTATGTAATGGTTGTATGATTCATTTTCTCTGCCTCCTGGATGGCAGTTGATTATATTAACTACGCCTATTGTTACTTTCCCATACTTTCAACCTTTACTTTAACAGATGTCTTGCTCCATTGTGCTTCACCTCTCTCAAAGGTTATATTTAATAACGCACTCTGAGAATTGTCAACCTTGTCATTCAAAACAATTGCAGAGAATTTTTCTGCTGGAGTGCAAGACTGTACATACTGTATATATATATATATATATATATATATATATATATACACACACACACACACACTCTCACACAAATTTTGCTCCTTTGCGTCTGTATGGATTGAGGAAACAAATCTCTTGTCCTTGTTGGTGCTCAAGGACACACAATACAGTGTGACCAGTATTATCAAATTGTTACAAAGACAAACCTTGAGAGCCGCAGGCTACAACTGACTTGGAAAGTGTTTTGAATTTTTTATGAAGCGTACCTGATAGAGAACGATGGACCCTGTGATAATGTCATAGTCACAGACAGATGCAGAGTATTAAATATTTTGCAGTGAATGAACATGGATGGAACATGGAAAACTTTCCACGAGTTGTCAGAATGGACTGTTTTGCTACAATTTAAGTAGAATTTAAGAAAAATGGTGGGCAGTTCCACCTGAAACAAGCTGTTAACCTGTCAGCGCAGATGTTTAAGTCCAACAACATATCAGTTATTATTAAAAATTGTCACACCAAATTGTTTTTTGTTTGTTTGTTTTTTTGTGCAGGAGGTTTTTTTTATTACTATTCTTTAGTAAAAACAAAACTGCATGTTTGGGTGGAAAGTACTGTACATGTTTTGCCCTTTTGAATATGAAAGCACCAACAGTGATCTGAATGCTGAACTGTGTCCTTCAAAAAGGAACAGACTGCAAACATTTAAAAGCCACCATTTAATATTCAGAAAATTCATCAAAGTTAGATGCTGAGTGCATTATCAATTTAAAGGGACGCTCATACAATTTCACACAAGCATTTCAGTTTGCTTGTCAGGTGAAGTAACACAGATTCTGGAAACAGCTTTACCTTTTGAAGGAGGCTTTTTTTTTCTTGTATTATTGAAAATGTTGTATTCTGTGTTTTTGGTGCTTGGCTGACTCTAAGGAATGAAAGTCAGACTTTGTCTTGTCTGGGCTGTTTCTGTGTTGTTATTCTTTGTTAAAATGTGTTGAAGAGTGAAATGCAATACTACTTGATACTTCTTAATAATACTTAATACTAGCACCTCTTTAAAAAGTGAGACACTGCATAATTGCACAATTGCAATCCTGTCAGGGCGTGATACAGCATAATGCAATATGTAATGTAAAATACATCAGCAGAGAAGAGAAAAGTATAGCCAGGTGGTTAAAACCTGTAACTTAATTTTATAAGAGTTTCCCATGTGGGCTGAATAAGTTTTTCTCTTGGGATGTTGGGGTCCCATTAAACATGTTCTTTGTCATTTTCTTATGTTTGGGATATTTGTTGGTAATTTGTGTTTATAATCTAATGGCTGAGGTTAACTAATGTTACAAATTTACATCACACGATTCTTTGGAGGATATGTCTACCAGCTATTTTTTGTGCAAAGCCCACTGAACCTTGTGCTCTATTAATGTACTGTAATAATAACACAAAATTATTACACAAGAATACAAACTTTATTTCAACCCAAATTCTAATTCTAATGAATGCACTCAGCTTATGTAGATCCATACTAACTGCGGTATTTTCATGCAACCTTTGAATAACACAGAGTTTGTTGTAGCTCAGTTTGTTCTGCATGACGGTTCACAATAGTAAAAAATGTAACATCATATACAGATATCTGATTTTAAAAATGCATGCTTTAAATTTCCAGTTTATCAGATGTCCCTGAGCAGTCCTTACCTTTAAATATAACCTTTCTGCTTTCTATCCTGTCCTCTTTCTTACATCTTTCTCCATCTGTGAGTGAAGTTATCTCTTTCTTTTCTCTCCCTGGAAATACAGCAGCTGTGGCTTTAGTCAGTAGACACACTGTGTGACAATCTGCACACAGTTTGTGTGTTTGCTGATTTATGTTGTGCAGTTAGAAAAGTTGCATTTGAAATTAGCTGCCACAACACGTTACTCCCTTTATTTGTGCCATATAATAATTTATGTATCATTCATAACACTGTATTCTTTGTACTTTATGGTCCATTCGTTTTCGCTGCAGTACTTCGGCATCTAGCTGGCGCTACAGAAGAGGAGTGAAAATAAGTGCTCAGGTTACATCAAGTGTATCAGAGTTTGAATTTCAGCTGATGATGCTGAGAGTCATTCAGCGAATTCCACCTTTGTACCAACTTTATACTTCAGTATAAAGACAGTATATACGGTATACTGTAAGTGTAGGTGATGGAAATCAGACAGGATAGTTCATGAAACATCTTGTTGAATTCAGTTGTGTAAATCCACAAAGAGCAGTAAACCTCAGAGCAGCAGCAGCTGATCACAGCCTGCACACAAAGAAAATCTAGCTCACAACAGAAATTACTGCGAGCGGTGATTCTTTACCCCACGTTGAGCCACTACAACCGATCTTAAAGTCCCCCCCACCTGCTGAATTCCACTGTAACCCCTGGCTGCACTCAGTTTCTGTTTAGGCGATGAGACAGAGTTAACTTCTACAACAGGGGTGGCCAACTCCAGGCCTCGAGAGCCGGTGTCCTGCAAGTTTTAGATGTGTCTCTGCTTCAACACACCTGAGTCCAATATAGAAGTCATTAGCAGAACTCTGGAGAACTTTACTGCATACTGAGGAGGTAATTCATCCATTTGATTCAGGTGTGTTGGATCAGGGACACATCTAAATCCTGCAGGACACCGGCTCTCGAGGCCTGGAGTTGGCCATCCCTGCTCTACAATGTAGGTAACATCAACTAGAGCTCTTTTTAAATTGACTTTTTCTCTGCTCATGTTCTACATAACAGTGTTCAAGCTGAGTGCATTCATTAAAATTAGAATTTAGATTAATAAATTTTGGATTCGGCAGCACCGTGGCGCGGTGGTTAGCACTGCTGCCTCATAGTTAGAATAACATCTGAAAGGCCTGGGTTTGATTCCACCATGGCCCAGGCCTCTCTCTCTCTCTCTGTGAAGTTTGCATGTTCTCCCTGTGTCTGCGTGGGTTCTCTCTGGGTTCTCCAGTTTCCTCCCACAGTCCAAATGCACGGAGCTTCTGCGAGCGGAAGCTTTTACTGGGGTTAGGTTAACTGGCTACTTTAAATTGCACATAGGTGTGAATGTGAGTGTGTCTCTCTGGTGACCTGTACAGGGTGTACCCTGCCTCTCGCCCTATGTCAGCTGGGATAGGCTCTAGCCCCCCCCCCAACCCCGACCAAGATGAGAGGAAGTGAATGGATGGATGGAAAGTTTACAATCTCATGCAATAGTATTGTTTTATTCTTACACAATGCTAAGCACAAAAACTGTATGGCAGAAATGGCCTCCAAAGAGATAATTTGACTTTCTTATATTTCAGAGCCTGTACTTTTTCACTTTTACTTGAGTAAAGAAGTTGAATCAGTACTTCAACTAGTATTTTTTAACACAAGTATCTGTACTTCTACTTAAGTATAGAATGTCTGCACTTTCTGCCTTGAGAGATCATCAGAGTCTATTCACTGCATAGTTACATTTCATGTATTTTTTTTCCAAATGAACTTGCATTATTGAACTGTATCACTAAAGGCATTATTTCACTTTATGCATTACTGCACAGAAAATCCGTGAGAGTGTTTTGTAGATGATGTAAATGAGCAATGAGAATTTCTAGGAAGTTACAGCCTTGCAGTGCATGAGACACGGGTTCAAACTCCTGGATTCGCTTTCCAGGTGCCAGAGTATCAGATCCCAGACCGAAAGACTCACAAATATCACATCATTCAAATGCAAACAATAATGTGAACATCTGTAAGTCATATCCTTTCAAACTATATTTCATCCCTGCAAACAAAACCTGCTGAACTTCCTGGCCTTTTTTGCACCATGGACCATTATCTTTTTAAAATGCGCTTTCGATTGAGCTTGGGAGCTTTAAAACGGGAGTGCGACTATGTAAATATTCTGCAGCTGGTCATAGAAACAGCATTAAAGTTTTCCTTAACAGCCTATGTGTAATGATAAAACAAAGCAGCTACAAATGCATCTTTTGTTCGTGGCAAACTGGAAGTGTGCTGACCACACAATAACAATTCAGATTCAGATTCAGAAAACTTTATTCATCCCCGAAGGGCAATTGAAGCACGAGAAGCAGATGATACAATTAGACAAAACTGCCTGTAATAACAGGAAATATAATGTTGGCCTAACAAGTGTCAGATAAATGTGACACACTAATCCTCTGTCTAAGCCAACGTTAAATCCCATGTTAAAATAGGTATAATCCCCTAAAATTGTACTAAGCATTCTTTTCTAAAAAATTACACCTCATTATTCTACACATTTGTTTTGTCACAATAACAATGAGGAGAAGACTGGGGGGAAGACAGGAAGACTGCAAAGATATTGTATAAAACACAGCTGTCTGTTGATTATTTGATTATTATTGATTGCTGTAGTATTAGAGTAATTGTTCTTTGATCTAGACGGCTATTTTTCTTTAATTCCAGGTAAAGACTGATGAGGTTTTCTGACTCCATGTTAAAGAATGGAGTAGTCAAACACCCTGTCATATAGCTAAAGAAGAAACTGTCCCCGTACATCCAAATGAACAAATCTTTCCCAACCTGAGGCTTTTGTATGCAACTTGTAAGCTTCTTCTCTTGCCAACTCTTATAAGAGCCACCAAGGCGTACAAGGACATCACATGACTAGCTGGAAAACCTTGGACTGAACAATGACTGCATTGTAATCTTTCTCATCGCTGCTGTCTTTGAGGCAATAGTTGTGCAAGATATGAGAATAATTACTGTCATTTAAATTGGGGACTCACTGTTGTTCTCCTAATTGGCTGCTAAAGCGTTCATCTTCCTTGTTAAAACATGGCACTTACATTACAAACAGTGCAGCTTCACCATGAAAACTTGACTCAGTGTAAGCGTTTCGTGGAAGTAGCCCTATGCTTGCAACTGGCGGAGGTAAGCGCCTGTAGCCTCAGGCTACTAAAGTCAGATGCTCACACTTCTTTCTCTTCACACTCCCTGTAGAGCCAGAAAAGCAGTTACAACTTTTTCAGCTGTTTCATGCATTCACCTGCTAAACTGATTTGCAAATAATGGTACACTAACAGCAACACTCAAGACAGGGCCATGACCTGATGACCTGTTACCCTATTTGAAAGCTTCTCCAACATTATTTATGCATTATTGAAACCACAGTGTTGTTATTGCTACAGCATTGCTCCCTCTTTATTTCTTTTTAATATTAGAGACTCTTTCTTTTAGTTCTTTATTGAAATGCATTCTGATGACTAGGTCACTTATATAAGCCACCTTTTCGCTTCAGGACAGAAATAAGTGATTGGCCGGCTTCCAGGATTATTGGAAGCAACATGCTGCACAATGCAGTCACTGCTGGCCAGACAGTTAAATGAATTAAAGCGAATGCATTTGAAAAAGTATCTTTGAACTAATGTTGAACTCTGAATGACTCACACAACCAGCATCTCAAATTCAAATCTAGAAAACCTTTTTTTTTTCCCCCAATGGGTGCTATTTTAAAATGCTGTGAACAGTACTAACCGGGAAGAATTTTTTATTTTTATTTTTTTATTGAAAGAAGTATATTAAGACCAAATGTAGTTGTGATATGTTTGACTAAGGGTCTGTCTGCAAGGGAAATGCAATCACTTAAAGCAAAAATTAAATTTTCTGTTTTCAAATTTTTTGTTAACAAAATAAAGAGGTAGTCTTTCTCAGAAAACCACCTTCTGCTGTGTGACTTAGAAATCATTTTACCTTCACCATCAAGGGGATTCTTCTTATTTCATGAATGCCCCTTAATATGGGCAAGGAGCAGAGTGAAGGGAGGCTTCTGGAAACAAAGGTGCATCTCATCCACATGTGACCACTGAATGTTGGCAAGAGACACAGATGATATAATCAACACCTCCATATTGAGGTGCAAAATAACAGCACATTACACTGCATCACACATTGTGCAATAAATCTAATACATTAGAGTAAGGTAAATTATACAAAGTGCTGTAGCATTACACAAAGAGCAGCAGTGAATTCTTTGTATTTGTTAATTTTTTTTGTGGTGTATTACTGTTAAGATTTATCACTAAAGACCAAATGATGATTGAAATAAATAAATAAATAATCGGCTGGCTCAAACATTTTATTTATCAAGAGGTCCCTAATAGGGGACATTGTTTGGACATTTGTACAGCTCGGTGTAACAGGTGATCCAGCTGCGTAGCACATTATGTGTAACTGACATCACTTAAGACTGATGCAGTGGAACCAAGGGTTTCTCATTAGGCAATTATGGCTCCTTCATTTTTGCATCTCTTTCTTGTGGCTCTCCCTCTCTCTCTTCCCCCCTCTCCGATCCTGGCTGGGAGGAGCTAAGATGTGAGGAAGAGACGGGAGCGTAGGGAGCAAGAATAAAAAGCAGCCATAGTTTTGACACATATATTTTTAATGATTGGAAATGAAAAACTTGGCCTTGTAAGTGGGCATCATCTCTGTAAAAATGCAGAGTGGCGCTGTATAATGCCCCTTTTTGTAGATAAGGAATTACATAAATCAGAAGCTGAAGAGATAAATGAATTTGGGTGATAGGAACAATTTATCTTCAATGCTTCACTGCACTTATTTGCCAAATCTTTGCTTTTACAAAAGGGATGCAACACTGGATTTGAACAAGAAGGACATGTCATGTGGCTTCTGTGGCAGATGTGGTCATCAGTCATCTGTGCTGGATTTAAATACTCCAGAGAGACCCATACATCTCAGATGTTTCAGGGAAGAGCTTTATTGTGGCCTGTACCAAATGCTATTTACATACAGCAAAGGGAATGGACTTATGGACTAATTATATGAAAATGTTTGGGAAAAAAATATAAATTTTATTCAGGAAAGATAACTTTTAATTGTGGAAAAAAATGTCATAAGAGGACTGGTTATTAACACAGTCTGGCAATGGAAACTATTCCCTAATCATGAATAGTTAAAAAAAAAGAAAAGAAGAAAATTATTGGTTAAAATATTCACAAACTATGTATTATAAATTTGTTTTGTTACCTTTAATATTTGTGGCTGGACTCTACTATTCATATGTTAAAATTTGGAATAAACAGGCATACTTATTTTTTTAATCTTTTAAAAAAAAAAGATTTTACTCATAAACTCTGCCAGTATGCTTTAGCAGAACTGTGTCGGTGCAGTTTCAGATTGGATTGATGGTGGTAAGCCAAAATAATCAAACAACCCCTCAGCTGTCACACTTTAATCAAAATATTTCCAAATCCTGCTGCACATGCAGACGTGTGACAAATCAAAGGGAAAACTTACATGAAATGTCTTAGTAAGGTGTTGGGCCAACATGTGATGCCAGAACAGCTTTAGTATGCCTTGGCATTGATTCTGAAAATCTCGAAAACTCAGCTGGATGGCTGGAATACCATTCTTCGAAATGATATTTCCTCATTTAGTGTTTTGATGACAGTCCAAAATGTCCCACAGATGTTCAGCTGGGTTGAGATCTGGATACTACAGATGCCCCAGATTATTCAAGTAGAACTGAATTGAATTTCCGTGTATTTTACCTTAAATTACAATGCAATTATTATTAGCCTACAGTTCAAATACTTAGCAAATTTGTGACCCCTTGTACCCTATGGATGCGAACACTGTCATGCAGGAAGAGGCAGCTCCCATCAGGACAGACATTTGATCACTCACTTTGTAATGATTTTGATTGACCCTACCCTGTAACGCCACAAGCAGACCCACACCATGTCAGCAAAGCAAAATGGACTGCCTCAGCGTAGGAATCAAGGGTTCAGGTTTTCCCCTTTAATTTGTCACTGGTCTGCAATAATGAGACACGCTTTTTTCAAGCGAAACCTATGAGTGATAATAACACAGACAACAGCATAAACCTAAAAAATCTCTGATGTTTATTGACCTCGAGTGTTCTGACTTTTGGCAGAAGAGTGTGTGCACAAATAGGACCCGACTGATCACAGCAAGAAGCAGAGTAATGTAATCTTTAAGAGACGTCTTCCTTGCTCTTATTAATGTGCATTGAAACGGATCTCTCTGATGAGTAGCCGTGATGACACAAGGGAGTCTAAAGAGCGGCTTAAAAAGAAAACCACACGCAAGGACATGTTAGGCCTTATTACAGATCTATTGATTGCTTTGTGCGGACATTTTTCAGCCAAGAAGAGCTGCTTGCCAGCACTTCACCTCCTCCTGCTGACAACACAACTTTAGCACCACCTCTTCATAAATGGATGAAAATCTGTCAAGGCTCCTTCATACTTGACCATAAATCCTGTGCGGCTTTTCTTCACCCATTTGTTCCTAGGCCTCCTCAGAGCAGTGCTGGCGGGGGCCGCTGTCCTAGGGGTTCGATCGGCCTTACCAGACAGATGGCAGTCGCGCAGTAATGGCAAAGTTCTTAGCAGAGCCTTAAGCTTTCATCAACAAGACTTTGACTGATGAACACACTCTTCATTTCAGGTTAGGGAACATAAGTGGAATATAATGTGATTTATTTTATCCTGTAAAAACCTGCATGTTGTAGAATTCACACACACACACGCACGCACGCACGCACGCACGCACACACACACACACACACACAAAATAAATAAACCAAAAAAACTAAAAAATCTGTGAACTTGCAACATGCAAATAATCCTCTGCGTGAGAGTAGCCACAAATCGGCTGTCTTTTCATAAAGTAAACAATTAGCAGAGCTCTTTTTCCACTAAAATACACCAAACAGATAACAAAGCTCAACTTTGATCTGACTTCACTGCATCCTGTGTTCCTAGGATGCAGTGAAGGTAAGCACAGAAATATAGCATAATAGTAAAAAATATCTGCTGCCTTTAATGATTAAAACAATGCATTCTTTAAATTGCACACATATTTAAAGAAAATGCATTTGTTATAGTGTACATTTATTGGGCATCGTGAGAAACACAACTAGCTCTGCACAACAAATGATCAAGAACAAAAGAAACCATTTGGAAAACATTCGAGATGTTTCCTCTTTCAATTATTTACACGCTGCAAAAATACAAGAAGGTGTAAAAACCAATATCCACATTCCATTACTTCCTGTTGATGACCAAATAAAGCTCACCTAGCTCACTTTATGATGTTAAACTTCCAAAAAAGACTATTCTTTTATTTGTAGCTTTTTGCTGCACAACTGAATCCACTGTCATCAAGACTAAGCAGATTAAGGCTAATCCCAACATTAATCTTGTTGACTGTCTGCAGGAGGAGTAAGGCCAACAATGTCAGGTCAGAGAGTCACATTAGGTTGTTGGTTTCTGGAGCAGTAAAGGATTTTTGTCAAATTTTAATCAAACCGCAAATTGTGGCCATGTTCAGCCATGACTTGTCATCTGACCTCCGCACAGATCTAAATTATCATTCATCTCGGTTTTTGTCTCTCAAACATCCAAAGGTTTTAGATACAACATTCCTTTTCTGTGATATCAAGGTGAATTTGGAGCAAAGAATCCTCTGCTCATGTACAAAAAAAAAATGCTTTAAAACAAAAAGTCAGAGGGGTCACAATTCCATACCATGAGCTCATTTAGGAAATGGAGAAACTTCAAAATCAGTAAGACTTTGGCGTTGTCATTCCATGACTACAATATAATTAAGAAAGGATTACAAAGCAAGTCAAAAGTTGATCATCAGGGGTTATGGGCTAATTTCAGTCATCGTCTGATGAATATCTATCGAGATAGAGAAAGAAAACAACATGCCTCTCTTGATCATTCTGAAACTTTTGGCAGAAGTTGAAAGTCTTTGTGAAAACTGTGGACTCCTCTTAATCACTGTGTGGTTTGCTTAGGGATGCCAATGTTTACAGAGAGGAGTCTGATGAAAAACATTTGATTGCACGAGGAGCATCCGCATACTCGCTCTGTTGATGTTTTTTGCCATTTCGTACACTATATCTGCAACTTCATATCATCAAGTAAACATCCAAAAATAAACCCTAAACCATGCAGGATTCCTGTCCTGTTAGTAGCTGACAAACCTAAGAGCTTAAACCTAACATCACCTTTGGTGAAATGGAAATCGTGCTGCGCTGGGTTGGCAGATTGTTTATCTCGTATTTCCTTTTGTGCTTTTACATCTCTAGAGAAGGTGCTTCCACGTATTTGTGAAAAAGTGTGCTTTTTTTTCATTTATTTGAGAGAAAGACATGTTAAAAAATTATATAACGGCACAGCATCGTCCTGTTTTTCTTTAGAATAATAAAATCTACCACCAAAGGTGTACCATCCATGCTTCATGTGTTACACAGCAACTTGACTGTAAATTCCCTGCTTACAAGTTTCATGGTAGATATATAAAAGATGAACACACAGATTAAGTAAAACACACACACACACACACACTCAAAAAGGTGGCTACACAGCTTAAAAATCGGCTGTGCCTCAGGGAGTGTGAAAACAAGGGCTGGATGAACGGCTCTGCGCTGGAATAAGAAAAAACGAAAGACAAACAAACCCTGCGCTTGTTCTGTGACAGATTTCCCATAACAGTCAATAAGGAGGAAACAGGTAGTCAGGTGGACCTCTTAATTTGTTGTAATTGTTTTTAACGATCGTGAAACTCAAAGTCATGCAGTCGTGCACACGCGCAGATTTGTTTTTATTCACGTCTGAATTTTATTATACATTTTTTCCTATATTGTTGCTAATGATCAAATCAAACTCAGGAGAGAAGAGGAAGACTCATTTACTACTGTGTGTTAATTAATTGGTGACACTAATGGGTGCCGTTGGTCTACCTCACTTGTATACTAGTTGCCCTTTGTTCTCTATTGATTGGACTGCAGATGTGCCAATAAACAACTGAAATTCTAAACAGCTAAAATCGCCATTAGCGAAAGCTGAACAATAAACCCGCTCGTGACGACACTCATGAAGGGAAACAGTCTGTGTGGTTACAACACAGCATACACTGATATGAAGTAGCTAGTTGGCTCCTGTACTGTAGGTCCAGGAAAACAAACAGCTGAGTGTAAAGGAAGCTGAATTTACTCAGTGCTCCTGTGTCAACAGATTTTAAAAGACATCGAAAGCGAAGTGTGGCAGCTTGAAAGTGATACAGCTCCTCTAAGAAAATGAATTTAGTCTTTGTTTTCACCAATTTTGCAAGTGCTGCGAATAAAGCATTGTTTGACATTTTGTGTTATCCTGCCCATAAAATCTATTTAGCTTTTTCTTTATCTCACTTCTGTTTTGTATCATAATCAATGCCAGTGTTTTCTTTTCAACATTTGTGAGTTTTTATTAAAAAGTGAGGAATTATTAAGCGTCAACATTAAGCTATGCCATGTGCTGGAAAACACTGTAAAAACAATATTGCCCTTAAACAGACTGCTGAGAACAAGCAGTTTTCTTTCTTTCTTTCTTTCTTTTTTTTTTACACATTAAAAAGTGAAAATCACAAAAAAGGGAATATCATATCAGTACGTGAATTTAGGGCAGGATCCCAAGATGGCTAATCTCAGCTTCCTATTTTAAAAACAGGAACACTTTTTCCAAGGGTGGATGCACTTTTGGTTTCAAGAAGCAGCTCCATTCTTCCTGCCTGTTTGCGATGTGCATGAATTTATTTATAAAGGTACATTGATACGCACAGTGTAATGAGAGACTGCATGTTTTTAGATGTGCATTTTTATGTTGACTAAGAAAAAAGTAAGATTAGATTGAAAAAGCCAAAAATCCACATGAAAGAGGTCTGTGGTTGCCACCGACCATGAGCACTGACAGCTGCTCCTCTGGCTTGAGTTTGCACTTGGGCCAGTAAAGATACAACCGCAAGCAAATTTGTTTGAAGTCATAAAAAGAAAAAGGATGGTACTGCTGCTTTGCATCTAACTATGAACAAAAGCACATTCACTGTGGCTGTCCACTATCTATAAGTGGGATGTATAGGTGCAACAAATTGTTTAGATGAGAGCTCATTTTAAAATTTAGAGTATCCCTTTCTGTGACTGCATAGATGCATAGAACAGTCAGACAGCATTTAGGCTCGTATGCTTAATTTGAGACTTTACTCCCCTGTGGCCTCATAATGCTGTCACTTGGTTAGTTTTACAAGTAACATAACATGAAAGAATCCACAGTGTGTCTATGCATTCCTACCTTTTCTTCTCTTTGCTCCACAGTTGTTCTTTTTTTATTTCTAGTTAACACTTGGAATTTCAATTGCCGGTACCAGAGGAAGCGCAGTGACAAGTTTGACTAATGAGTTTGAAAGAGCCAGCATTTGCAGATGCTAATATGGCTGCAACGGCGTGCATTGCACTAGTAAATTTTAAGAAAAGATGCAGTTCTTGGTAAAGTGGTTTTAGATTGAGTGTGTATTAGATTTCACCACGGTCAAAGACAGGAGAGCAAGAAAAGTTTGTCTTTCTAGCTATTGCATTGCTTAGAAATAATTAATGTGACAAAATAATTATGAAAATGTCTCAAATTGAGTGAAATAGATTGTGAAATCATTTTCAATTTTCAATTTAGCCAGTTGCACCTCTCAGCTGAGACACTTCAATAGCAACTGCAACAATATATTCTTTAATGGATGACTGGTCCCTTTTTCCAAATGGAATATAAAGTGGTTCAAATGTCTGAACACACCATTTGCTGTTAGCCAAAACAGACACGCCTACCAATACCTGGACATTTACGGGTCACCTACTGATTGGTTTCCATCATCATTAATGATTCCTTCATCGAAAAATATCATTTCATGGCTTTGACAGTGTGTGTGCACCAATTTTCAACACATTATTAGGTGGACTGTCGAAACAGACAACTTTCCTGGTTTTCCCAAAGTAAATGGTACTGCAAGTCATGTTTTGAGGCCAAAATGATGGGGTGAGTGAAGGAAGGACTGCAGGAGTTATTACTTTTAAGCCGCTGGATCTGAGCCCAGGTATTTTGAATTGATGCCTAACAGGAGATTAGGACAAAACCTATCAAGGTCTTGTCATTTCACACAACTTTTTTATGAGATCCTGCATGATGAGTGATGAGCAACTTTCACTGTGTGTCTGTCAGACTGGGCCATATTGTGTATTAGCATGAAACACCTTGATACATAAAGATGTTACTGGCAACGGTTTCAGGTGCCAACACCAGCCCTGGCTATTTGACCAAACAGATTACTCGGTCTGACAGCTGCAAATTCCTAATGCCGTATCCCAAGCCACAAGTATGATGCACCCCACAGCATTTAATGCTTTTAAAAAAGTCAGGCACACACATCTCTCCATATGTTTGGGGCCATTTGCTGGGATTGCCTGAGGGCTCTTAGAGAAAATGCATCACTGGCTAGAACGCTTCCTTACAGTCAGGAAAAGCAGGGTCAAATCTGGTAATGATTGGCCCACTTTGCTGGATGAGGTGTGGAACTGTGAGTCCTGCAGCCCCCCCAACACACACACACACACTCTGCTCTTTTTCAATACATCGTCCATCTGGCTGAATGGATCAAAGTATTTCCAATAGGAATGTGGCTTATACATGTGTGAGAAACAGACGGGCTCATTGTTCACTTCTTTGTGTCACAAACCTCGGTTGCTGTAAATAATCCTTCTTTCTTCTATTTACTTGACATATTGTAAGCTGATAAAGATATTGTTATGCTAATGTAAACAATACCATGACAGACATACAGTATATACTGAGCTGTTTTTAACATCAGGAGCCATATTGTATATAAAAGACAGCTCATGTTCACAATTAACAAGTCAGTGGTGAAATTTAATTGAGTATCTTTACTAATGCAATCCACACATTTGCTCAAGTATGTCAGATTTCATGTGATAACTTAAAAAAGTTAAAAACCAGCTCAAGTTTTAGATAAAAGCACCTATAATGGTATAAATGCTATAATCTGAACTCATTTCTGATATTTTTAGATTTTGCTGATTCTGAACATTTCCATATATAAAAATACAGCCTATCGCTAATGCCTAACTTGTGACATCATTTATTTGACAGTATAGCAATTCTTATTTTGACTTGAGAAAAGCATTGTAATATGCTTTACACTGTAAAAGGAACACTAGATATTTTTTTTATAAAAACTGAATTATTAAGACAATAAAAATCTCTATATTATGTTGAATATAAGGTAATTTCTGGCAATACAGCTTTGAGTTTATACCATAGTAAAGATTTTAATATCAATTATAATATCAATCATTTAACATCCTTCATGGACCATGTCCCCATTTTAAGAGCAATAAATAAAGGATCCAACACAAATGAGACACAACAAAACTATATCAGTTACATTATCGTTCCTTTCCCCATAACACTGAATCACATCTTTCATGACTCGACTTCAGCTCCCAAATGTCTGCCATGCAAGTTTCATGCCGTCAAAGTTGTAAATCTATTGCTCTTCTCATGTGTGATGGACAATGTTTACCATGGCCATGATAAACTATTTCCTCATAAATGATTTTGTCACGGCCTTCTGCTGGCTGTCATGTGGGATTCCGCCTGCAGACTAAAACAACCATAATTCACTGGGTGTATTTACCTCCTCAGAGGACAGAAGCTTGACAGATGATAAATGGCCACTGCTGACAATCAACACATACCGCCCTGTGTTTGCCTTGAGTGTAAGTGGCGCCAGGACATGGAAATAAGACTTTGACATATCACATGTGAAGACACATAGAAGGAAATGAGAGACAGAACAAGAAAAGAGGAAGAAAAAGGGCTGGGAAGCCACAGCTCTATTAGCAAATGTTTGAAATCTTTGATATGTATATTGAGTGTGTTTGTTTCTATGTTTCCTGTCGTGTTAACTGTGTTATATTTTCCGACTATGAATGGATTGATGTTGTATGCAAACCCAGCGGGGGTGATGTGCCGCTGTAAATTGAAGATGTTTTTTCTTTTTTTTCCCTTTTGGTTGCTTCTTTACGCTATAGTCTTACAGCATATGAACACATGACTCAAAAGATAATAAAACCAAGGTGATGAATATCCTCATCTCCTTGCAACATTTTCCTCTATAAAGACATTTTCCTATGGCCTAATGATGTGTAGAAAACTCACCTGGTTTTCAGAGGATGTGCAGTCTTTTATGGGCTTTTTTTCCCCACTTTTTTGTGTATGTGTGTGTGTGTGTGAGAGAGAGGGAGAGAGAGAGAGAGAGAGAGAGAGAGAGAGAGAGCTTTTTTCCTCTGGTCTCTCTTCTTCAAGAAAAGATTTTGTTAAATATGTTAAATAAGTACAGTTGTGGTCAGAAGTTCATCATAGGTGTGAATGTAATTGTAAATTTGGACTTTCAGTGATTTCTTTGAACTGTTCTTTTTCCAGGGTGGAATGATTGTACAACACACATCTATAATGACTTTAAAAAAAAACAAGAGTTCGATGCACAAGTTTCAGTGTCAAAAACAGTGTCAAAAGTATGCATACAGCGTCAAATATGTAAACTTAAATCTTTCAATAAATGGTGCTGAAGGTTCTATGTCTTTGAACTTAACAAGTCCAAGGCCTTTTAACGCCTCACGAGTGATTAGGATTGACTACAACTGGTAGTTTCACTTTGCCAGCAATAAAAAGGATATGTTTGACAGCACTGGACTGACCATTACTCAGAACAATGGGAAAGTCCAAGAAGGAGAACTATGGATTTGCAGGGGTTGGGAAGGCCTCCTAGAACCATTTCAAAACAACTGCAGATTCCAGGATCATCAGTTCAAACAATTTTACCTAAGTGCAAGTTATTCTGATGTGTCATCACTTTGTCAAGGTCTGAAGGAAGGGGTGCTGACCAAGAAAGAAGTCCCTGTTCCAAAATCGACACCTTCAAGCCTGGCTAAAATTTGCAGCTGCCCACATAGGGAAGCCAAGTACCTTCAGGAGAAAGGTTTTATGGTTAGACGAGACAAAGGTTGCGCTATTTGACCACAATGACAAGAGTTATGTTTGGAGGATGAAAGGTGAGGCTTTCAAACCAAAGAACCCTGTACCAACTGTTAAACATTGTGGTGGTCGCATCATGTTGTGGGGTTGTTTTGCTGCCAGTGGGATAGATACATTGTACAAAATGGATGCAATAGTGAAGAGGAGGACTACCTCCAAATTGTTCAGCTTCACCAAAACTGCTTTTGGAATGGATAAAGCCGGCTAATGTTAAGCTTCTGGAATGACCTTCCCAAACCCCTGACTTTAACCCTATTGAAAATTAGTGAAATATGCTTAAAAGCCAGCTCCATGCATATCAAAACTATGCAGTTTAAATTAATTCTCTGCCACTTGTGCCAAAATGAGCCATCAAATTTCCAGCCAGAATCATGCCAGAAGTTTGTTGATGGCTACCAAAAGTGTCCGTTGAGGTGCAGCTTGCTAAGTGACATTTAACCAAACATTAGTGGGGATGTATGTTTATATCTGAGCCTGTGTGGATTATAGAAAATCCCAAATAAATTCTAACTTGTGCCCCCAATACATCTTTTGTCATTAAAGATGTATTCTGTACACAAAAGTTCAAAGAAAAAGGGATAGATGGATGGATGATTATAAATATGTTAAAATAAAATTCTGACCTGATATTGTGAGATCAAAAACTGGCAATTATAGCTGTCAAAATTATGTTTAAGCATCACAAAATTTCATTACAGTCCATCCAAATCTTTTAAGAAATTTCCCTCAGAATGTCAAGCGTCAGTGTCATGGCAGTGGTAGAGGTAGCATCAGGGTATCATGATCAAGAGTAATGTCACAGAAGGATGCTAAATGTCTGCAAAATTTAAATAAAACAGCCGCACATGGCACAAAAATTTTGAAAGCAGTTCTGCTGTTTACACTCACACGGCTCATTTAAAAAAAACACACACAAAATATGTGTATTTTATTACTAGTAAACCCTGCCATGCAACATGTTTTTGAATGCATTTCAATCCCCTTAGCCACATTAAACAAGGCTAAGTTTCAAATGAGCCTTTCATCCAGGTAAGCTACACCTCTGGACACAATATTAATTAACGAGCAAGTCTCTGATCTTTGTCTGACAAGAAAGTCTTCCGTGCAGGCTGTTGTTGTATAAAAAGTGTAGAAAACACCACGATTTATGCATTTAGGTATCTGGTGTTTCCACCAAATAAAGCCATCTCATCGCATTGGCTGTTTCACTTAGTGTTGAGCCCACAAAATTCCCTATGTGGACAGTATAGTCTACGCAACCTTGTCCAGAGATGGTTTTGTTACATTCTGGATGACCCACTGTAGCCTTGGATGGTATTTAGCCTTTCAATGCAGAAAAAAAAGACAATTATAGTCCTCATCTTCAAAACACTGAAGCTATTAGAATGCCTTTGTGCGCTACCCCCCCTTCTTTCTCTATGTGAAACACATTATCTATTTGTCAGAGTATTAGGAGATTAGTCATGTTAGACCTTGCTTCCTTTGTGGGCTATCTATGAATTACGCTCTGTGAAGGACATTTTTCCCAGCCAGCAGTTAAAGGATCATTCATTTTTGTATTTATTTCCCACACACATACTTTGCTTGCTAGTTGGGCACACATGGGGAGACTACAGCTGTTCCCCACCCTAAACTCTGCCAACAATCATTACAATGGATCTAAAATCTAACACTTGGTTGCATTAGGCTTATGCAAGAAAATGTGTTCTTTGTCTAACAGATAAAGAGCCATTAACTTGGTGTGATTTTAACTTCTCAACTTCAGAAGAAAATGCAACTCGCCCACTAAATGGAACTTTTACACTAAATGAAACTCAATTCATCCCTTTAGACAGTTTTCAGAGTCAAAGTGAACAGCGTGACATGTGGAGCCACTTTTGCAGAATGTTAGTGATGCATCTCATATCCAAATAGTTTGAAAAGGGCTCTAAGGATTTAGATCACTGTCAAGATACAGTATATTTGATTTGTTCAATTTCACCCTTGTGAAAATCCAAAGAACAGGCCGGTTTCAGAATGTCAATGTTGTGTGTCATAGCCATTATAATGCTCACACATCCTGCTTCAGGACTCTGAGGTCTCTTCAGAATCCTGTGCACACTGTGAAACGGATGATTCCCAGAGATATCCGGGTATATTGGATTTACCCAGCAGATGAAACTATTTGTGACCAATATGTCAATTTTTTCCAGTGTGTCTGTGAGGGGCATAGAAGGCAGGTTCTGACATCTCTCAGCCTAAGCAGACACATGTTCTGCTGACCAGCAAAAGCTTCATATCTTGATATAGCGAGATTGCTCCGTGGCGATTTATTAACATCCTGTGCAGCTGACGGGGTCAGCTTAAGAGCAAATTGGAGGAAATTTAAGTGTGGCATGGTTCCCTCCCTGCCATCAGATTGGCACCTAAACTCAACTACAGTATTTTAGATAATATGCTGATTGAGGTTATTATGCATGAGATACAATTTGAAATGGCTTACTAATGAACTGAAAGGCACTGTGCTATCTCAGGTCAGTGTTATATTTGCCAAAATCCAATTCAGTCTGGAGAGATATGAAAAATGTTCCTGATTTCATTAAGGTATTAGAATAATAATTTAAAAACTACAGACAAAAATAGCTGCCTCCAGACAAATCACCCGAATGATAACATTTCCAGATCGATCAGTTCTGGCAGCAGCCCAGCGCTCAGCGAGTGTATCTGCTTTTCACAAGGCATTTCTGTTAAGACTGATATAAGTAGGAGCAGGCAGGCAGGCAGATGCAGTCATTCTTGGCTTCTTTGTGTCTTCCTCTGTTCCTCATTCTAAGTTGAGAGAAAAAGAAAATTCTTCTAGAAGTTTTACCAGCTCCATGTGACAGAAGTGGGGCTCCCAGAATTCTGTTATTTGCTTTTTGGATAAAGTTTGATTTAATCAAATTTAAAAAGAGGGGACAGCGTTCCCTGTTTAAATCCATCACGTAAAATGATTCAGTGTTGAAAGGTAACACTTGAGCCATTACCATGGCTTAGCTTTCTATATATATATATATTTATATATATATATGTGTGTGTGTGTAAATTTTTTTTCACAAACCTCTTATTTACTTTAAACCTAGATGGATCATTACCACTTAAAATGAGTTCCTGAGCATGACACTTTTTAGCATAGTAACATAAACATGTTTTATTCAAATGACGAGTAATAAGAGCACGGGAGGAAGCCATATTCCCCTTAGTGCCAGAAGGCAGGCACGTAGACGGATCTAGCCTCACTGACTAAATTGTTCTTTTTTTTCCCCAGAAAATTGGCAAGCTCTGGCTCACTAGAGGCACACTATGGTGTTGTCAATAACAATGACTGCCTGTGGCTTATTTATTTTCTTATCAGCTTTAATCAGTCTGTGTTGACAATGACATCTGCGCTCAGCAACATCCAAATGCTACCAGTTAAGATCCATGTACATATTTGTATTGTTTCGTCTCATATGGCTGCGATGTATAATTGGACATTTGTGTTTGAAGATACAATTGACCATCTAATTTTGTGTATAGTCACATATGTTCTTAAAGTGCTGCATAAAGGAGAGTATGCTTTAATGCATCTGTCTTGACCCACTGAGCATCATGGATCACAAATCTCCTAAAGCCTCAGAACAGACGAATGTTTGCCTATAAAAGTTTTTCAGTTTCTCGCTTTTTGCTTTTTTAACTTTGTTGTTTTGGTCTGCTGCCCCCAAGCCAATAAAACAACATTCGTAAACGTATACCAGTCAACATAGTCATCCTGAATCCTGAAATGGGACATATTAAATAAAACTCTCATTTCCTGTTAGTTCTTCTGAAACAATAAACGATAAAAAGCTATTCACAATAGATTTATACTTGACGAATGACTGAAAGTTCAACAAAAAGATTCTGGCCTTTTGCCCTCTAGTCTCTAACTGAACAGATAGCTGCTGGTTTTGGACAGCTGTATGATTGACTGCATTTCCACTGAGGAGCACATTTTTCCACTTTTCTACCCGGCTCAACTGCCGGGTATGCCGACAGGCGTTTGCCTGTCTGCAGAAGCGACACTGGACTTGTGGGCGAGCGTGTGTGTGTGTGTGTGCGTGTGTGAGAGTGCATGTGTACGGCTCTGTGTAGTATACGTGTATCGTCTATGTCTACCTCTCTCACTTGCTGAAACATATCCGTCCAAATTTGACAGCATGGGGGCAGACAGCCATGCTGCAGAATTCTGATCATTTAAATGCTCAGAGGCCTGCTTGAATAGCAGAGGTGTTAAAAAAAAAAAGAAAAGACACACAGAGAGAAGGATAGAGAGCAACCCTTCACATGCCTCCATATCGCATAAGGGACTGCCTGCCACTTTCCTGTGAAAAATAATGCTCACTTGTCAATCTTTCAAGACCCAGTCAGATAGCCGCCAGTCCCATGGAAACCTATTGAGGTGTATGCTTTGTTTCATCTGGGGCACGCCTCAGAGGAGATTCTGTAGTGTTGTATCTGTGAATTGCCTCCAAAATATAGGGTAGGAAAAAAGCGAACATTTGATGGAAACCTTGTGCCGTTGCGCTATTGTGCTTAAGTATGAAATACAAAATGTGTTTTCATTTGCCTGAATGAAAGGAGACTCACAGAGTCTGTGAGTGACACAGACCCGAAGCTTGATGAAAAGCAAACTTAAAAGGTTAGAGATAAACGGCACTCATGCTGCACAAATAGAACTGTACTTCGTATTAAACACTGTTTGAATTACAATTCAATGGCACAATTGTCCCTGAACCTTTTTGGGGAAAAAAATTGATTTATCACTGCCCTAATTACTTAAATTACTGTCTAATGATAAATAGACTAGCACATAGTTATGTACACAAAGGTACTGCATTCCTCCAGAAAAAGCAATTCTCTGTAGTCCATAGCGCACACCATAAAAGTGTCTAGTGATTTATCTATGCGGCAATACAAATAAAGAAAAACACACAGGAGCAGCTTCACGATGGAAGTCTGCATATCTGCTCACAAACACATTTTCATGTCATTTTGAAATACACCTCCTATTACAGTTTCATAATGCATAGCACTGATGCAAGTCAAAAACCTTACTTGTAGAACGGTGGAAAATATAACTTTGCCGCCAGAAAGACTTTTTCTGAGTAAGTTAACAACTAGTGACAATGCTCTAACAGTCGAGCGCAGCCGACCGTGCCTACAGCCTTCTCTGAATGCCCCGAAAGAGATTCTGTCCTAAGCATCCCACGGGCCGTCTTAAATGAGGAGGTTTATATCAGTGTATCTTTCAGAGAAACACTGATATACGCGCAGAGAGATTGAATGTTTTGCAAATTATTCACAGGGATTATAAATCACAGTGGTGTCAGTGTTTCCAATGATTGGAGAGGATGCTTCCTCGTTCCTTAATACAAATGACATGGAAAACAACAGCTGCAGCAATAAAACGCTCTGCCATAAAGAAGGATAAATAAATGTACAAAAGGGAAAAGCCGGGGCTCATCATTAAACATGTCTGCATAGCTCAATGTCATCTCAATGACTTGATGCCTTGCTTTATTGTTGTCATAGTTGCCTGTTTCAGTCTTGTCAAATTCATTTATCTCATGCGTGTTCGTTATTAAGTTTCTTTTAATGGATTTTAATCGTTATTGTTGTTTTTTTGTTTTTTTTATCCTGTGAAACTGTTAGTCAAATGCTTGGGAAACATTCGTTAGCTCAGGCTGCCCAAAATGAGTGAGATTTCAAGATATTTAAGGACCTTGATGTTTGCCAGTCAACAAATGGCAGCGTATGACATCTAGATGCATATTTGTAAAGCAACCAAACATGGAACTCATCTTAATAATAATTGAATTTTTACAGGGGTGGGTGCTTTAACACATTAACATGGTAGGAGAACAAAGGCAATATTTAGAAAGCTGAACACCTGTTCAAAAGGAAATGTCCAGTTTTCTATTTTCAAACAAAAACACAAACAAATAATAATAATTTTAAAAAAAAACTTCTAACCATTTTAAAAGCATACATCAGCTGCTACACAGCCGGTTAATTTCAGCCTCTGCAGCCTCACAAACTAACAGCACATCGATGACTTCAGGTTTGGACGGTTTCATATCCATCATGCCAGTTTGCCAGTATGCCAGTTTCCTGAATTTTGCATTAAAGCAATAATGTAATTAGCTGATGGCAACAGGGTGATAATGCAGCTAATAAACCTCTTTATCTGGACTTCATGGCCTATTTTGTTTATAGACTACTTTTAAAGCCGAGTGCAACATAATTAACAAATTAGACCTGGGATGTTGGAGTTGTGTGCATCCTAACCACAAAGTCAGCGGCTGACTGAAGTTTTTCAGCATTCACACAGGAACGTTTACCTTCCAGAAACAGCCCCGTCACACTTCGTAGGTGCGTGGTTCATGCTAAGCACCCACATTTTTTTTCCTCCAGGTTTGAGGATGAAACATAACATAAAAATTACAGTAACCAAAATTATTGTGCTTTTTTTTCCTCTGCTACAGCAGTGACAAAAAGGCTAATACATGCCTGATGTGGATTATATTCTCCAGTAGTGATTCCCTCTTAAGGCAAGTGTAACCCCGTTTCTCCCCTGTTTTATGTCCCTTTGTCATTATGCAAGGCAAGAGCTGAGGTAGTTAACTACACCGAGTCTGGGTGAGTCTCTGGCTAATGAAGGTGAAACACAATGACACTCCATTTCCACATTAGTCTCCCCCTTTCCCCCCTTTACTTTTCTCTGTGGGTTCACAGTGACCTGATCCTCCCTGCTCATCTGTGTCTTGTGACTGCTCCAAAAACAGGCTCAAACACATGCTCGTGTCTTTTACTAATATACTTATGAGGGCTGTCTCTCGCCTTTCCTTTGCATCACACAGATCTTAGTAGCAGACAGGAGCTCCACTGCACAAGACCAATACTTCAGCTGTCTGTGAATTTCACTTGAACTTTGGTAACATTTTGACTGATTCAATCCTTCCAATAAACCAAACAAACAAAAGTAAAATAAAACCAATGCGCCATGTTCTGGGAGCAATACAATCGCACACGGCCGCTCTGTTGCAAGTAAAATAACATAGCAGACAGATTTATTTAGCACCAGTTCGCAACAAGTTGCCTCAGCAAGAAACGAATTTCTAGCGGATTTTTTCACATCCCGTACGCTTACATTTAGAAAGTGTGCTGCATTAGACAGCATTTCCACAACTTTCCCCCAAGGCAGGATGTTAGTTTAAGCAGGAGCTCCTCTCGCTGTAATGATACCAATCTCAAAGGTGCAATTTAAAACATTTCTGCATAAAAATGCCTAATATAGCCATAACTAAACCCTGAACTCAAGAAGTCCTTAATTTTGTTAAATGTAACAGGATATACAAACTCGGTCAGGTATCATTTCTCTGTTCACTCACATCAGCCACTAAGTTAATGGTTACAGAAACATAACATTACAACATTTACACAGTTGTAAAGTTATCTTTAAAATGCTTGTATTGAGTCCATGGTTGACTTTGCTGTGGCATGTTTTCCTGCTACAGTGCATTTCCCCTACTACACGCACACAACAAAAAAAGCTGGGAACGCCATATAAGTTACACCTAAATGACTGAGATTCAATTGATCCCACTGCATTAAATTTATTGAGGCAAGATAGCCTTGAAAAGTGCAGCAGTGACTTGAATTTTTTATTGTAGCGGAAAAATTTTCTCTCTCTTTTTTGATCTATAAGGCACTGCCCCTCATAAATTCAGGACAAACAGAAAAGTAAAGTCCAGAAGATTAATGAAAAAAGCTAAATAAGTGATATATTCATCCTGGAGGTTAGAATGCATTTAATATGTCACATATTCCTAACTGTAAAATCTACTACAAGTATAAAATGAAATACAAAAAATAAATACACACAGTATCCATCACAGGAAGAAGAATTCGGAGAAAAGGTTGTATGACAATTACACGGAAACGCCAAATTAGTCCGGTAAACATAACTTTTCTTTTAATCTAGTATGACCAGTTTAAAATTTCTTGCACTGAGTATTTTCAGCTTCCTGTCACCTGGTTGCACTGTCACAAGATTAATTTCCTAATCCCCTCCTAATACTTTCACTTGCAGGCATTTTTAAGACGGCAAGTGGCTTGCCCACTGCATGGCTGTTCCAATATTAATTGACTGCTGACAACTTTTTCTAATTGATGTAATGGATTCTCCAGATTGACTGTGAGCGGACTCATGATACCATGTAAACGATATTGTAAAGGCTGGGGGATTAAGCAGAAGTATACGACCCCAATTAGAACTTATCACCATTACTTTGAGCACTGCAATCCTGTGAGGCGGATTTAAAACGATCATTGTCAGTCAGTATGAAGGAAGTTTTAAATTGACACTGTCTCCTGCCCATCAGTCAGTCAACGTTAAGTTTAAGAGATATGGGGAAGGGAAAAAAATGAATTCAAAGAAATCATGGCGTTAGTGCGAAAGGATAAGTCAGCATTTTCTTTCACTGTGCTGTGGCTTAATAACACCGAGCCGCTGCAACTGAGGGTGATGATTAGATGCAAAGGTGAAAATCTAAGATGGTGGAAAAACTAACAAACCAATATATATTCATGAGGTTAATTAGAGGATGTGCTATAATGATACCTTTTGTTATGTATGTTACGTTCTTTGTCAAATAGAAACTGCTATTGAAAAGTGTCGGATTACAAATCAGTGCCAATTATATCAATATTATGAGTCAATAATGGTTCTTGGTTGGTTTGTGATCTTGTTGAACTTTTGTGAATCAAAGCTAACATGAGTCGTGGGGGCAGCTTTTGGGTAAATACGCACTAATTCATGATGTTGGCTCTCAGCTGTGGAGCCTTTTCCAGCGGCTACCAAGACAAAGCAGTTTTGTGAAAAAAGAATAATAACAGTAGAAAGAGTTCATTTCCGTTCGTAAATCATACAGATAATGAGTACTTAAGAAAAAAGCATATTTCAATGATTGTGAAATCATAATCATAGCTTATGGAGCACAGTGATGCTGCTAAAACTCTGCATTCATGATCAGATATCACAGTTTGGAGCTCTCAACTGATTTATTTGTAAGAATATAAATACAAGATTAACATTGAAGTCAGCATTTTGACATGTTTGTTTAACATTTGATTATATTCATCACGCAATAAATAAAACAGCAACATATCTTTTCTGTAGCTTTTAGCATCTCTGATTTCCAGCAGATGTTAAATTAAGCCATTAATCAGATATGTTTCTGGTGGAGGTGGGAATTTAAAAATAAATAAAACGCACTCTGATTGCTCACTGATTTACTATTGTGTTTCACAATTGGTGTTGTTATATCACTTTCAGCCATCAAGTGGCTTGTAAACCAGCTCATGCCCAAATCATGAACACGAGCAGCGTTTCAGTGCTGCATAATCACCTTGCTTATTATTCAGAGTAGTCTATCCAGTGTTGATTAATGCTTCTGAGCAAATATGTACAGAGGGCCCCGTTAATCTGCAGTGCTGTTTTAATCAAGTGGACCTTTGTTTTGTCCAGCCATCTAGTTTGTCCACCAGCTTTGGGCTTTCACATGGTCGTTATATATTGATCACAGCAGAGAAATTCTGCGGAGTAGAAATTTTGTTTGGCTTGACTGCTTTCTACTCCCACCCACTCTCCTCTGTAACATCACCCTTTACTTCTTTTCTTAGTCATCTGTCTGTATGTTTCCTCTCGTCTCCACTCAGAGACTAGCCACTAATCCTGGGAGCATTTTATCATGCAGTGGTGACAGTGGGCACTCCTGTCAGCTGACCTGACCCCAGCGGACCTCTGCCGCTATCGACCAAGTGACCCAGTGTACTGTTATGGGAAAACAACATTTCCTGCAACTGCAGCGAGGTCCCCGAGCAGCGAGAGAGGAACCGGCAATGTGACTGACACAGGGTGACAAACACTTTGAACTCAGACAACAGGAAATTAATGCATGGAGCGCCGCTCAAGGCACAGCACATTGCATGCGGCACACTTAAATTGACACGTCTATCCAGATGACACATGTTGATACTGTGACTGTGGCCTCAGTTTCACTTGCGTTTCTCTGCATCTGGTTTTCCTCCAATGCTGCTGGCACACTGGCCACATAAAGACAGGCCCTGCAGATACTGGAGCCACACTGTGAATACAAATGTAAGTGGCTTAGGTTTTTTTTGCTTCCAAAAACAAATCTCAATATGGCATCAGCAACTCTCGAAACTTAATGCGAAAATAGGATTGGCACTTGTGGTACTAAATGACCCCATTTAAAATCACTGAATGCGGAGGTTGCAGTTAGCTTGCGTGGGCAGTGATGGGATCTAGTTTTTTTAGCCTTGGGGGGGAGGGGGGCTCTGGAATTTAAGTGCTTAATCTTGTCTGCCTACTGAACCAAAAAAGCTGTTTGTTAGACTACATCTACATGATGGTGTCTATTTTCTTAAATTGCAGTTTTTGTGTGAACGTGACTGGCGTCCAGCTGTAGGTTGCTTTAATGGAGACATTAGCCATCAATGAAACAAGAGGGTAGAAATAGATAAATCTCACCTTCTTCCCCTGCTTTTAATTCAGCCATCACCAAACTAGGTATCAAAGCCAACGTCTGGTTATTTCATGACTGCAGTGTCTACTAGGAAAGTACAGCGCACTTGTGATTTAGGATCTGGGAGAGATTATTGGGTTTTCGGCTAAATTAACTGGAAATTATGCAGAACTTAAATTTCTCACAGGGTACATCCCTGTACTTACGGCCTTAGTCAGGTATTATGAAGTGTTAACAAACCAAATGTATTTTTTAATCACACATGCATGAAACGAAGAAACCAAACCACCTAAGAAAAGCTTCGATTATGCTGTTGTTTGATTATGCTGTTGTTAGACCTGCTATTGCTATAGACATAAATGCAGACATGCAGCTTCCCTATACCAAAAAGCTTTTATACTTTTATTGCTCAGATCACTGATCCTAATCAGCCTGCAACATTCAGCACTGACATACATAAATGTTTGTTTTCTTAAAAACTTGGTTTCCTTCAAGTTGCACCAACACAACTGCATTTAAAGCACACACACACACGCACACACAGACACACACACAAATGGCCATCCAGCGGTTCTTTCACGTATCAGCTCAAGAGCTGACTTCACTGATCTACCCGTCACAGCTGTGAGCTATAACATCGAAGTGAGTCATAATGTGGTTCCTACTTGGTATCACCTTCAAGCTGAAAAAGCCCCCGATGTACTCAAGACAACACAACCATCGAGCATCTGTTGGAATCCCCCAGGCTCTGCTTTAACTTAGTTGAAGAGTACATGTGCAGGGAGGAAATATTGCATTTCCCCAAAAGCCAGACAGCGAAATGAACATTTGCCGTAATGATTGCATTACAGTGTAGTCTTATGCATTTAATTACAACATCAGGCCTGAGTCTCTTATTAAAATGATAGAAAGTTAGGACCTTTGCAGCCAGACATGTGGTGTACACAAAGGGTAAAACTAATCAATCAGGTGGCAGCACCAGGATATTCCATTACACTTGAAATACATTCATAATAAAAGTCTATTTCCAGGGCTTTTGGTGGAACATGTAATGGGAACCATTCATGGAGCTGAGTGTCAATACTATGATTATCACAAATAAGCGCAAAGTAATTTACCCTTCTGAATTAACGGAGAAATGACTTGGAAGGCGGAAGCCTGCCTGACATTAGTCCATCTGATCATTTATGATTGTTGGGGATATGAAACCCCAGCTCAGATATCATTAATTGCTTGTCCTCCCTTTTTCAGTCAACATAATGCTTTTTTCCGTTCCTCCCTGCAATGTGATCCATTGAATCTGAGATGTAATTTACATGATTGACAAGAGATTTTATTGTTATTTCAGACATAAGAAGTTTAAAGAGAAGGCTTTAAAGGTCATGCCAGTAATTTCATCAGCTAAGAAATGTACTGTGGATAGATTTCAGAGCTTTCCACTAAAGATGAAACAATGGCACAGCATAGTAATAGCACCACCCAGCCACTTCTGAAATGATACGTATGTATGCCAGGCTTGATTTAAAGTACAGAAACAACTCGGGCACCTTTGTTTATACTCTCATATGATGATGAGGAAAATTGAAATTGTAAATTGTGTTTGTTTCACCAATGTTCCATTTCATTAAAAAACATAGACCTTCAGTTTAATGTTTAGTAAGCCAACAAAGTAGTTCTGCATGCTGTTATTGGCCAAGAGTAAAAAAAAGAAGAAGAAAAAGAGATGTTGATATGAATCAGAGAAGTGCAATGGATTCCTCGAACTGCATTCTCATTTTAATAAAATGAAATCAGATTACATCTCACAACACTTCACTCATGCTATATTGAAACTGACCTACAGTTCAGTAGACATTAAATTATACAGCATACTGTATATTCATTTTCTCTGATGGCTTTATTTGTTCTTGTTTTATTGCTTTAGCTCTGGATAGTCTGCATTTGAACATGTGAACTAGCTGAATATTCATTAATAAAACAAGTGGCCTAAACCCAAATCATTTCATAAACAACAGAATGCGTTTGCATTTTTAACACTTGTTGGACATGCTAAGATGGAAAATCCTTTCTGCTTCTGTTCTCCTTCAAATGGAGGAGAAGTGGAGCAAGCGGTGCATTTTGCTCTCTTATAACCAGATATTTGACTAAGACAAACTACTATACAAATAGGACAATGACAACACAAAGGCAACCCAAGTAATATGACAAAGATCACAGACAAAAAAAATGTTCTTCAAGATTATGCTCGCGCACAGTTCTTGGGACCCTGTGGGACCACTTGCCCAGGATTAGCATGACAAGGTTCCATTGCAAAGGCCCCTCTGAATCTTAATGAGAAACTACAATCCAACAGAGACATTCATAATATATTTTATATCTTCTCTTCATAGCCTCCTTGCACATTTGCCACCAGCAAGGAAACTCAAAATCAATATTCAGTTGCAATGCACACCAATACCCAAGGTTACAGGCCCCCCAGCCCCACCCCCACTCCCCCGTTTATCAATTATAAATATAGTAATGAGCCTTGGAAATGTAATGCATATTTTGCAAAAAGATTCCAACAGTTGCAATTTACATATTAACATATTGCATTTAATGTTTTTATTAGTATTACATTAGCAAGCAGTTAGGGGTATGCTCTTCATGTAATAATAATAATAATTATTATAATATTAATAGTTATCATCATTTGCCTTTTATAGATTTTATTTGACAGGATAAAACACATCTTTCATTGATGTTTCCAGCCTGCAAAGACCTTTGAATGAGGATGGCATCAAGGATTTCTTCTTGAAAACCAAAGGTGGTTTTGTGGAGTGCAACTATTACTTTATGGCTGTGGGATTTTTTTTGTTGTTGTTATTTTAAGTGTCACCATCATTAATGAAGGCACTGCATCACTGATAGGAGAATTTCTGTATCATTGACTTTCGTCTCTGTTGTGTTATGTTTTGTTAAGATATTCAAGTTGTCTGACTCACTCAGATTTAAGTTTAAGTGTGCTTTATCATGTCTCTGTCGGTCTCCCTATTACAATAAAAGCAATGCAAAGACGGAAACAGCTATCCTGCCATAACATATTTGCTTCTCAAATGTCCTTTAGAAAGTAGGCTAGGCGAGCGGACATTAGCTGGTTACACATTCTTTCTCCTCTTGTCAAATGATGAATGAAGACATTGCTGCTGTGCGAATACAGCAGTATAATGGATTATTTTACGTGAGAGACGGCATACAGTAGGTGTCTTCTGAGTGGGAGTCATCTGTAACGGCCTGCAGAAGCTTGTACACAGCAGGAGATCCTGTAGTTATTGCTTGAGGCTTCCCTCCGGCGAGTGCCAATGAGTTTATCAGACGAATATTAGATTTACTGATAAGAAGGAGTCTGTCTGCTGTGAAGGACCTGAACACAAGATTTAAAGAATGCATCATTCCTGATTACTAAAAACTATGTGATAACTCATCTGATTACATAAGAAAATTGTGTCATGCAATTTATTAAACTCCATGGGAACTGGACACAGTGCAATGTGTTATGCACTGCATATACTAGTCAAAAACAGTCAAATAGAAGAATGTAAGTACTAGTACCGCTCGATGTAGACATTTCAATATAATTTTTCAACCACTGATGCCACATAAAAGGCAGTTGTGCAGATCTCTAAATTACGAGTATGTGTTCTTTTATTTCTGTTCAACAGCATGGTTGCTTCCATCATTGCGTGTTATAATAATTCATTTAATTTCAAATGTTTTCAGTTGTTTATTTTTGTGTTCTAAGTGCAGCAATCATAAATCTTTGCTTTGTGGGGCTCACAGTTTTAACATTCACAGAGCTGGAGGCACAAGTGTTGAGATGGAAGGACCTGCAGTAAGAGTGAGGCGAGACAGAGTAGAGCTTTGAAAAATTCAAAAGTCTGGGGATGAATGGTTTATTTTGCTCTGTATTTATGAAAGACTAGAACAGCATCTACAATGACTTTTAATGAGATTGCAAGATAATTTGTGAAACTTCATTCATTTTTTTTTACAGTTTAAATGCAATTGAGAAACTTCGTAAAAAGGAATTCATTGCCATGCACCGCACCACAGCTCACTGCAGTCTGTTGTTTAGCTGAGTTCAGTAACACGTCTGAAGGAAGCTGATTTTTTTTTTTTTTTTTGGGGGGGGGGGGTATTTTTGGTTTAATTTGTCTTATTTCATGTTGGATTTAAACACTTACAGCCCTTCCGAATGAAACATCTATACCACTGGAGTTTCCAAAGCACTCAAACTGGCCCTGTTATTTTATGTTTCAATAAGGTAAACGTCCATGCATCATCATCCATTAATCTCAGTGACTATTTCACGATCCTTACTGTCCTCAAGTTGTGGTTGGGATCTGTGTTATTCTGATTACAAGGACTTTGTGGGTTTCACCTTCAAATTCAGTCATAAGAAATAGCTGTTCCTCCTTGAGGTAAATGGGAACTCTGTATACTGGCAGGGAATGGCTCATTTCATCTTTTTTTTTTTTTCTGAGCCAATCGCTCTCATCCTTTTTTCATTTGAAATCCTGCATCTAGTAATTTCATAATTATGGGAGGGGATTATAACGAAGGCAGCTGGAGCTGCAGGTTAATTGGATTTTTCACCTCGACGGGGCCGGATCTAAGTCGCCCATGGGCCGCAAATCTGCACATTTGAAGTTGGGGACAGGACAAAGGAGGCTTTGGGAAGAAAAGAGTAAGCAGTTAAAGGGTCCCCTTTGACTTCAAGAGTTTGGGAAGTTACTTTTGCGCTGCCAGTTACTGTTTGTGGTTTCAGAGGTTTTCCTTTGCTTGTACACGATCGCCTTCATCCACGGTGATGGCATCTATAATTGGCAGTGTTTTCCGTTCACAGGAGTGACTGTTGCAGTAGCTATTGCAGCAGCTATTGATAACCTCAAAGAAATACTCAAGTGTTTGAAAATGAACTTCTTAAACAAACTTTCAACAAATACATGAATGTATACTTGCACGAACAGTCACACCATGCTCCATTTTTGAAAGGAGCACTAAATCATTTGGGTTGATGGCCGGTGGTGCAGTTGTTAGCACTGTCACCTCACAGGTCCTGAGTTTGAATCCACTGGTTGGATGGAACTTTTCTGTTTGGAGTTTGCATGTTCTCCTCACGCCTGCTTGGATTCTCTCTGGGTACTCCGGCTTCCTCCCAGTCCAAAGACTTGCATTTTATCATGCACACCCACACACACTCAATCCATGATTCTAAATTGGCAGCAGGCAGTGTGAATGGTTGTCTGTCACTCTGTGTTAGCCCTGTGATAGATTGGTGACCTGTCCAGGGGGCACCCTGCCTCTCACCCTATGACAGCTGGGATAGGCTCTGGCCCAAATACGATCCTGAACTGGATACACTGAAGAAAATGGATGGATGGCTTATAAATTGCATTTAAGCACTACTTTGTTTATTATTGTGGTAAGGTATAATTTAAAAAGTATCAAAAGTGGTGTGAATTTATGTTGAAATTGATTAAACAGTCAGTCAATCTTGATTATTGATGATTAGACAAGCTTCTTAAATCTCGCTGTGACCAAAATCTCCCTTCTGGAAACGATTCATTGTTTTATGTCTCCTGCAGAGGGGGAAAGGATGTCGGAGACCTTCGGTGCGCTCTGGAAACACACATTAAATCTTTTCATCGACAGGAAAAGTTCTTTCATGCAATTTCATCATGTCTTACAGAAATCCTTAGATCCTGAAAACGATCTCAGACTTGACAATCAGACAGTCACAGCTATGTTTGGCCAGATATTACTCCCGTGCCTCTTTTAGTCGATAACCCATTCGTCTTAAATAGTTTCACTCTGATTCTGCTGACAGTATTCTCTACTTTTGTTTCCAGAGGCTGACTTGTTCCTCCGTGGGAGGAACCAAGCTCTCAGCCCCTCGGCTCCTGGCCTACTTCTGAATCAATGTTTGACAAAGGGCGAGTCTCTCCCTCAGCAAAAGACAGGGAATTAGAGAAGATCTTGGATGGTGAGAAGGCCACACGCAAAGCTAGAGGGTGTATAGTCCACATTGTCTATCAGAGACAAGCAGTCAATCTGAGATCATATTTCCCTGTCCTCAATAATGACAATAAACCTGCTTTACACACTAAGTTTATCCACATCGAAGGTCACCGTGTCGGGACAAACAAACTGCGGTTAGAGAGAGGGGTGAAGAAAGGGTTGGCAAATATTTGTTTGCCTGTATTATGAGTGACTACTGACACCACTGAAACGTGAGCTTCTGCTGTTAAAATGAACTTTATTTTACAATTTGTACATAATCTTGCACTGGAGAGTTTTTTTCCTTTTCGTTTCAGGTAAACAGATAAATCGGGTGAATGGTGCTTCTGAGTGAGATTTATCTTTACAAAAACAATGAACAATGACAAACCTGCAGGTTCGAATAACTTCTAACAATGAGGCATTGCTTTCAGCGTTTAATTGCGGTGAAAATCCCGAGGTTTAACACAATGTTCTGCACACAAAAAAGGTATTGACTTCTGTAAGTGTGGTTTAGCCACTTCTTTTTAAAATGTATTGTCATTTTAGAATTACTTTTAATGGAGTTTAGGGAACATATTTTGTCATCCTACTGTCAAAAAAGAGTATCAATTGGTTATAATATTTATATTTGTCATTCTGAAGACTAATTTTATGCTTTCAAATTACTTTTATGATTCAAACATTAAGGGATCTTAAACACAGATAAAATGGTGCTGCATGTTTTACAATGCAGGAAATCAATATGATTTTTTTCTCATTATTATGCATGTCATTATGCCTACCATTTCAACAGTCAACAATCACCACAACACTTGATTCCAAACTGACATTCAAGGGGTCTGTACAAGAGATCACAAAAAAGGAACATAATTCTTCTATGACAATTTGAAGCCTCAGATAATTGCACAAAATGTCACATAATTGTTGAAAAAGTCAAAACAACACACAGCCCACACTGCCTTATGTGCACTGACATAAAGTGCATTTTTGCTAAGTTCTGAGTCATTTCCTTCAATGCCAAATGGTAAACAGTGCAATTTCCAGCAACCCTGCTGAGAGCTGTCACTCTGCCTCAACTGGTGTTACATTAAAATGCTTCAGAAATTAGCGCTACCTGAGGCATAAACCAACCAAGAACTGACTGTGGGCTCCAGCCGAAGCAGACATTAATTAGAGCAAATATGTGTCATAGCTGGACATATTATGTATAATATATTTCTACAACCGCAGCCAAGTGTAACATTGACCCCTTGTTAGGTCTGTGGACACATTTCCACTCCCACGCGGCATTAAAGCCAACATCTTACTACAAGATTTCTGTACTGCCAGGCCCTTTAATGGCGCTCAGCCTAGTGCTCATTTAATAATATACTAAGTGGACAATGCTTTGAACCAGTGTCACTTTTGAACCTTTATTAGTGTCACAACCACACAGAGGAACATTTACAATGCAATTTTCCTACCTGAGTTTCTCATCTTTGAATCACATGGAAAGATTTGGCTTCTCTATAACATATACGGTAGAATGCGCTCTCGCTACTCTGCAGCTATCGAAGCAATAGCAGATCAAAAAGCAAGTAAATCCGCTCGAAAATAAATTCACCAATTTACCTTTTAAGGTGCTCGGGACTTAACTTGTAACCTGAGTCAAAAGTGTATTTTGTCCATAGCAAAATAATAAAACCTGTTTTCTGAAATAGTACCAAAAGCACAAACAATTAAAAAGCAACTGGCATTTGACAAAAAATCTCACATTTATTTTATTTGTTAAACAAGTGTTGAACTTTACATCAGTCTTAAGTGAAGAGCCCCTTGGTAACATGTTTACATAAAAAACATGAGCTACAGTACAGCATGTATACCAGTGCTGGAAAATATTCACACATTTCCCATTTATTTATTTATTTATTTTGGAAAGATTTTAATAAATAAAATATTCAAACCCAAGCGGAAGAACTACATTTATGATAGGAACCTTATTGTTAAAAGTCATTCATTTCAGTTGCGCTTGTCCATCACCCTGCCATTACTTAAAAAGATCTATATCTGTCAGAATTACACAAAAAAACTGTGCAATGCATAAGTCGCCTTAACTGGGGGTTTTGCATTCCCATTCTACTAACGTAAATGGCAAAGTCAAATAAACGTATTGTAATATGGGCGATATCGATGGAAGAAAAAAACACTGCTCACAAGTGGAAAAGGTGATAATGCATCTTTGTAATTAAGTTGACTCGTTCTTTCTTTTTTTTTTTTTTAATAAGCCTTAACTGTTCAAACGCCCTTCCTTGAATGAATTCTTTGATCCAT
>VUQK01003944.1:11040-31520 GCA_015106715.1 Bujurquina vittata | reverse complement strand
ATTTTTTTTCCACTCCATTTTTTTTCTTTTTTTTTTTTTTTTTTTCTCTCTCCTCTTTTTTTTTTTTTTTTTTTTTTTACCTTGTGATCAGCTCAACACCTGGTTAGGGACCCAGGATGTGTCACTGTCTATCCTGTTGCCATGGCGATTAGAAGGTTAGGAGCCCCAGAAGGGCCCCTAATAAGGAGGAAACAGGGTGTGAAATTAAGGCTGTAGGACAAGCATAGCATCTGTTTTTTAAGCAAGGCTGTGAAGATGGTGATTTAATGTAAATGAGCAGAAAATACAAACAGCAGGTAGCTTGTACAGTACTTGCCTTCAGGTTGTTAAAATTTCAGTTTGGATGTTTTTTGCCCGACTCTCTTTATGTCCAGTTTTCTATCAGCAAACTCAAAAATGCTAAAAAGTTTTTCCCCCCCAGTTTGTTTTATTTAAGTTAGTCTTTCCCCTAAAGCAGCTACAAGAGACAATGGAGGACATTGATAAGCCTAATGACTACTCTTAATTATTTTCTCATTAGTGTTGGGATAGAAGCAGAGTCAGAACATTTTATGTTTTGGGTCATGATTTTCATCCCTGGGGAGGCTTATAGGAACGCTCCTCGGGACAGTGCTTTATGCGGATGCTACTTTTGTGGATTGTTCACGGAGCAGATGTGTAGCAAAACTTTTGTTTTTAGAGGCTGCACCTGCAGAGCTTGTTAAGCGCAGGGCTCTGGGAATGACTAAACTAAAGCATAACGGTGAGCTGTTGTTTAGGGATTTTGTTGTGCTTTCAGTTTGTGGACTCAGCACAGCTCTGTGAAGTGTTGGGTTTTCTGCAGAGTTGGAGTCAGTGAAAATCAACTGACTGCTGGAGATTGAAAAGTTATTAAGCAGCTGCCAACTGGTAATGGGTGAAGCTATTGGGTTGGTCTCACACTTGATTCTGCACCCCTTGTTCCCCCCAAGATGAAAAACCACATCTAATAGGTGGTAGTTTACGTGCCACATGTTAACGTATTGAAAGGTGAAATCAGCGGGATCATGACTTATTCCAGCCTGTAAAGAAAGAAGTAGAATATACCAGCAGAAGAGGATGGATGGACGGATGGATGGACGGACGGGCTTGTTCAGTCGGTTTTTATGTATAAAGTGGTTCAGCTGTCTCCTTCACTCTTCACTTTGCCCTGCCTACACACAGGGACAAGCACACACACCTGGTGAAAAGAGGAACTAGTCTTCAAGTGCTCTAAAGCTCCAATTTAAACTCAAACCAGCATACAGAAATACCCTACTTCTGTTTGCTCTCATTTTGATATGATGATGGATCAGTGTAGCTGCTGAGCATATGCACAATTATTTCAAACATGGCAGAGCAGCAAGTATAAATTGTGTTTGCACATTCCTGCCCACATGCACCCCTGTCTCAAGTGTCAATTGTATGCGATGATGCTGACATGAATATAAATCTAAAACTCAATGATAAAGCTAATTCCATGCAACAATGGGAAAATAAAGGGGGACCAAAAAAAAAAACATAATTGAACCGGAGATCATTGTCTATTGGCAAAACCTCAGCTACCCTACTACATGTGCTGCAGTCTACAAGTGCTTAATTTAGTCTCAAACACACCAGGAGGATTATGTGATAGCAGAGAAACAGAGGGATTATTTCATTGCTGTAGCTAACAGCAAGGACACCACTGGTGTTTTCACCAAGCTTTGTGGTGAAATACACAGTTTAACTGTGCATCTGTTTAATATTTGTTTAACCATGTTTATTAAGAGCACATGCTGCGTTAATGTAAACGGCATGTGATTGTAATCCAGCCATTATGTTCCTGCAACTATGGTAAAATCATTTTCCTCACCTTTTTCCTATTCATCCCACAAAAACTTAAATAATAAATAAATAAACTGAGGTTGAACCAAATAATGGATTTGAGAAGGTATTATGTCCCTATTGATATGTGTAAAAGGACACAGAGCTCTAATTTATTCTATTTTGATTAAAGTCTCTCTATTAGAGTGTCCTGAGCTGAGATGGGCGGCATTGTTATGCAGTGTTTTTTGATTACCGGGCACGCTGGAGAAACCCCGCTCTTGCTGTGAGGCAACTGTGCTAACCGCAGAGATACTGTGTTGCCTGATAAATTAGTTGGGCTCTAGTTAACGGTGTTACTGTGTCTTTCTCTCTCAGCCCAAAATTCTAACTAATTTATGATGATTTTCCAAAACGTATATCTAAGTAATTAAATACATTCTATGACATTTTGGTTGAACTTTCAACTGTTTTTGCGTCAGCATTTGCCCTAATTTTCAGCACTAATTGAGATTCATAATTCACCTGCCATCATTTAAGTATATTTATTAATGTCAATTAATACTTATAATGTCACTGTTTTGGCTCAGTGAGTTAACATAGATAAGTCTATGTGAGTGATTTATTGATTTATACAGATCGAAAGTGTAAGCGTAGCTGCTTGCAGAACTGCAGAGCTGCTTTACATTGCCTGTGGATGTTACCTGTCTGTGATGGCCTTAATAGCGCTGGACAGGTATGGGATTGTGAATCAGTGGCCACTGGAAGAGGCTGACCCCAGCTGTCTACTTGCTCATCACTGGATGCTCCGATTCATTTGTTCAATTCCCAGATTCCTGTCTTTCCCTGAGGGCAATACCCAGCATGCCCTAGCTCTTTGGCTCACAAAGGCATTACTCCTGAAAGTGAGTCGATGAGGTGGATGAGAGAGGCGGACCATGTGTGTGATGGTTTGATGTCTCAGAACCCCGTTTTAGTCTGTATGGACTGTTTCACTAAGCTTTGTGTCCATGCAAAACACAAGCCTAGGCTTTATCTTCTGTGAAATTGTGTGTGCGCCTGTGTGTTTTTATTGACATTTTCTACTGAGTATTTCTTTGCGTGCTTCTGCTGGTGCTGGCTGTTTTGAGTAGGTTATACCAAAATGGACAAGAAAATATTGGGGGTATCAAAGTCTTAACCTCTCTGCATTAATTATAACCTGCTTATATTCAAGCCTGCTGAGCCTTAGACACTGCCTCTTTGATTTATGTGTGAGTAAGAGACAGGTTTGTGAGATCAGTCGCAAGTGGTAGCAATAATGAACAATAAATGAACACACATATTTATGTGTATATATGTGTTTGTGTGTTCATTTATTGTTCATTATTGCTGCCATTGGCTAAATAATCCTTTAAGAAATGATAGCAGTGATTACAAAGGTAAAAAAGCATGCAGATAATTTAGCAGTAAATAAAAATGAGCCAATATACTGTTGAAAAAGGAATTGAGTGGTTAATCAGTAGTCACTTAATCTTAAGAAATTGGTCAGCTAATTGTTTCAACACTGATGTAATCAGACTGACTGATAACCTCAAAATAAATAACAGTGGGTCCTTCAATTTTAAACGCTGCAGATCTTAGGATTTACTCCACATGGCAAAGGGCGACTGAGTGTGCAGCCGTTTGTTTTTGTGCGGTTCTGTATGGTTAGCTTTGCAAGTATTTGGATGGTGTTAGAATTTTTGTAATTTTTCCTCAGCACACCATAGTGGGTTTGAAATTATGCAATTATGGTGTGATTAAAGTGCTTCAGTTCAAGGAGTTTAAAATTGAATGTTACATTAACTGTTCAGAAATTACAGCTCTTTTACAGTTTGCTTCAATTTTACAGGTTTAAAGATAATTTGACAAATTAACTAGTAAAAATATGATGGTTATTTTTAAAATTTGGCAGGATTTCTGCCAATGGAACCTCACCCTCATGATCCCACTGAGTCTAAGTTGACCTCCAACTAGGTTAAAGATTTTTTTTAAGGCAAGAGAAAATGCTGTTGAGTTAGCTAATGTTCCTGTTAATTACACATAAAAACTGGCGGTGATTCAGCTCACGGGTGGCGCAGATGACCATATGCCACAAGGTTAAATGCAGTGGCCCAGGTTTGTTGCTTTGTGTCCTCACCCGCTCAGTCTTTCCTTGCCTTCTTGTTTCCTCTTCACTGCACTATTTAATAAAAAGCAAAAAAAGCCCCCACAAATAAAAATTAAATTACACATAAAGCCATATTGAAGCAAAGTTAAAGTTAAAAGAAGGAATGATCTGTTCAGTTGATATGCATGGATGCAAAATCACCCCGCCACAACCAAACACACACTTTCTAGGACACTTCTCCAACTTTATTCAAGTTCGGATTGCAGAACTTCTGTTAGTGTCCAAATACTTGTGGACTTTGTCTTCGGGCATGCCGCTAATGCGCCAAGGACTCGCTGTGCCTCCGTTCCTCCTGCCATATCACAAAGATTGCCTAAGATAGCACATCTCTGTGTCAACCCCTGCTGAGCTGACTCTGCAGCAGGCTGTCCCATAATATCAGATTTTTATGCATCCCTCTAATGCTGCCTGGAAATGCACCACTCTTTTATCCTCCCCTCTGCTTTATTTTATCATTAGTAGGCCCTAACAGGGGAAGCTCAGAATGGGTGTTAAAATGTTTTTGCCTCCCTCCCTCCCTCTCTCTCTCTTTCTCCCTCTCTCGCTCCCATTCCCAGAATTTCACATTCTTTAAATTCCCCCCTTTACCTCAAAAAACAACCACATATGCACATGTCAACAGAATTGCGTTGCTGTTTTATTTCTGTTTCTTCTCACAACATTCTCGCTCTCTCTTTTGTTTGTTTCTGTCTGTTACCTCAGTCCCCATAAGCTGGTCAAACGTCAGTGTGTAGTGTTAAAACAGATTGCTGTTCCCAGTGCAGATGTCTTGACTTTTATTTCTAGGAGCTACAATAAAACCCTGGGGAGCCACACTGGTGTTTCCATGCTGGGCTCAGAACAACATGCAAGTACCATTCTGCAACGGTATACGGAGGTCTAGCATGCGACTGCTTCTGGTGCATTGACTCACTCGTTGTGTGTTGGAGTGTGTGTTAGTGGTTGCTCATATATGTGGCTGAAATGCAGTAAGCTATACTTGCAGGCATGTGTGCAAGTGTCTGTGCCTGTAGAAATACGAAAGAAACACTTGACACTATGTGCCAATGCATAAATAAAGTGATAACTGTCTAGACATGGCTCCACTCAGCTATTTTGGTTTCAGTGTCCCTCTTGTTGCTTTCTTTCTCTGTTTTAATTTCATTCGCTTGTGCTCGCTTGTGCTTTCACTCCATCTTTCTTTCGCATTGCACCCCATGGCACCAAGGGAACAATGGTGCTCTAACAGCCTTTGCAGAAGTCCTGTGGACCTGAGGATTGGGCAGTGTAAGTCAGAAAAAAAAACCCAAAAATACAAAAGGTCGGGTTTTCCAGATTTCCACCAGCCCATCTGAGGTCTGCTGATACCTAAAGATTTGCTATAGGCACATTTATTATGTGAGCCATGCAGTATATGACCTGTAGAATTAGAACTGACGTGGGTAATATGGCGACGAATAAAGGTTTAACACTGACCCCTCAGCCATCTGTGATATTGAGGTAATTAGCGTACTACTGTTGAATCCCTCCCTCTCTGTGTTTTTGTCTGCCTCTCCCTCACTGTCAGTCAGCCACACGCGTGCATTCACAAACACACAGTGGACTTCTCCAGCTATTAGCCAGGCTAATGGGTTAGATCTCTTGGACATTAATTGTCAAGTTGAACAGTAATGGGGAAGATAATAGTCTTCTTGTCTACAGCTTGTCATTTAGAGAAGAAAAGGAGCGCTCGGCTGTTGTTCTTTCACTGGGAACACGTTTGGAATCACTGGTGCCATGTCTTTTGAAATGTTTTCAAATATCGCTCCTATTTGAGTCTACCTCTTATTATATATTTTTTAATTTTAGCTGATTCTTACAGTTTTGAACCTGTTATTCTCTTGTCATTGAACTGCTTTTCCACTGAGTCTCAGTCTGGCGGATGTACTCCAGCTCCACCATAGTAGACTGCAGCTAGCGATGGCTGTCCCTGTTCTGTTGTGCAGCTTTGGTTATTTTGGCATAGCTTCACATGAACCCATTCTCCAGCTGCTGCAGGTTCTGTTTCATCTCCATAGGTGAATATCACATTTGTTTGCTTTCAAAGCAAGTTACTTTTAAAATCACATTATGAATACTTTTTTGTTTAGTTTACACTGAGTTCATATTGTAGATGTTGATCAGTGGCGGCGGCGACGACATTGTGAGATGACTCACATAAATTATGAAGTGCACAGTAAATTTAATGTGTTTTTACTACAAAGCGCACATTCAAAAAAAAGGGGGAAATGTAGCAGTTATGACCTGTAAGATGCTTGAGTTTTTCTGATAGCTCCCTAACTGCACATAAAGCCACTCTTTTGTAGTCAGATGTACAGGAATAAATTGCCAGAGGATAGCAGGATCTCTTAACCTTTAGTCCCTGGAGAGTATACTTAAAGGCTGTTAGAGGCCGCTTTACTTAAAAAATGTATGGAAGACGGTTCTTCCCCTGCGCTTTACCAGAATCATACCTCAGTCTCACTGACAGCAGATATCTGTCCCTGTCACTACTCATACCATCAGCATGAGTAATGCTGTGTGAAAAGGCTCTGCACAGACCGCTAACATGTAACGGCCCCCTAATTTCCCTGCCCTGGGCACTGTCACCTGCCTGCTCATCATCTGCATAGTAGAACACCCTGGATACTCTCGTGTGTGCACCACAAGGGTATTTAGGATGTTAACTGTACCCAACAAAACTCCTCTAGTTCTAATCATAAAGCTGCAGCAAGCAGAGGCTGCATGGCCAGAGGCCATGATGGCAGAGGAGGCCACTACCTTCAGGCCAGCTCCCGGTCTTCCTGGACGACTATGACACTGACAAGGTAGAGGGAATGAAGTGTAGAGTTTGTTGTCTAAGGACAGTGAAATGACACGCCAAGAGATTACTGTTGTCTAAATATGTTCAATTGTCTAAATATGTTCAGTGTGCCACTTAGAAAGAAAACTTCACTAATTATCTTTTAGATAGATTGAATAATTCTGTGGTTTTTATACTTATTATATCCTTCTAAAACTAAAAAATATTCACTTAAGTCTACATAGTTGCCTCCATCGCTTTCAGAACCTCAAAAAAAAAAATTGAACATATTTAATAAAATGATATACTAATGAAATGATCTCCAAATAGTAATGGGTAAGTGCATGAATTGAATCGATGCTAATAACTAAACTTTACATTTCAGTCTGTCCCTCTGCACACACTTGTTTGCTCTTAGAGTCACAGAAAACCCATCAGTGTCCAGAAAGCATGTTTACTATCTGTCTCTTTCTCTTCCCTTCATGTCTCCTCTCCTGCTGTCCCTATGCCTGATCTGTCTTTGATGCCACTGTTGTCTGGAAACTTTCCATTGTGATAGAGTCTAACTTGTCACAGTGTCTGACATCCATGCTTTTTTAGAGGACATGTTTTCCAAAAGATGTGACAGAAAGGCCGGTTTGTTTTAGATCCAAGTCCAGCGGGAGCATGTAAAAGTCCTACGGTGTGTTCAGTGCAGATGAGGGTGGACTTTCGACACTGCAAAATTTAGAGAAAGATGATAAGCTGATGGTTCACCAAAGATGGAAGGTGTAAGATATGTATAAAATCAGTACAATACAGTTATATTTTAAAGTAATATGGTGTATAGAATATAACCTTTAGACTAATACTGTTCTCTCCATCATTTTAACATCCATCCATCCATACATCCCCTCACCCTCACCCATAGCATAGGTCCTTCATTTTTCTCCACAAAGGTTTCTTACCTTTGCTTACACCACACAGGCTTTTATAATATTTGCTCAACGGATTAACATCCAGCCAACAAGATCGATGTAATCTCAAGGAAAATTGAGAGTTCTGAGAGCTGCTGTTTCCCAGTGAGAAAGCACTGAATCTCTTTGTTGCTGGTCCTGTGATTCTCATAGTTGTTGCCAGGTCCTGTTCCATACTGTTTGTACTGTGTCGATAAGGAGAAGAGGCGGAGGATGCCTCCATAGGCTGCTGAACAGAACAATCCAATATGGGCCATAGCTGTAAAGCAAGATATAGATGGGAGCTTCACCGTGGCAGCCTGTCATTCTGGTTCAGCTCCATGGTCAAATTGGCCTCTTTAAGCCCCATTTTTCATCATTAGCATGAGACATAAAACTGATCTCTAAGTAAAGCTCAAAGTCAATTTCTGGTCCAACTTGATAGATTTAGGTGGGAAGTTACCATGGAAACTGCAAAGGGTTAAGTGGTTCAGATTTGCTCAGACCAGAGTGTCTCTTGGTGGCTTTCAGTTTTTTGTGAAAGTTAGAGACCACCAGCAAGCTTTAAGAAAGATGGCTGCTTCTGCTTTCAGGGAAATGGATTTCTGTTATTTTAGCATTTAGATGTTATTTTTCTATTATACGGACATGTTTCTTAATACGTATTCAAAAATGCGTATGTAACCGCTTCCTTCTGTCAATACCTCTTAGTGACCAATTTCACCTAGTGACTGCCAGCAACTTCTACCAACCACTTTCCGACTGGTTGAGTAATAGAAATTTTTGTATAGCGACCTGTCCTTAATCAAGCAAGGGCATTGCTCGATAATCAAACAAAAGCTGCATTAACAATGCTAACCTCTGCCTCTAAAATAATTCCATTGGCCATTAAAATTGATTGTGAACTGAAATGAAGGTAAATGTGAGGTTTATCGTTGCTCACACAATAAACTTGCACATCCCAACCAGCATTGAGTTGATCCTTTCCTGAAGAGTAGTTGAAGATGATCAGAAACTGAAAATGCCGAGATCTCTTTAAAAGACTTGCAAATGTCATCTAAATTATTAGAGAGAGTGGTTATTTTTTTTGTCTCCAAGTGAGGAAAAAAAAAAAGACCGTTCTCACTTAAAATAATTTTTGCTAATTTTGTCTTGTTGGAGACGTTTAAGGCACACTTAAACATAGATGCTGTCTCTAAGTGTACTATATGAGGAAGGACGACTGACACACCACTACAAAAATTAGTATTACTAAACAAAAATGAAGAGACCTGAGTAAAATCATCAGTTGGACAGTTGTTTGAGGGGTGCCTTAGTATTGTCAGGACTATAGTTTTTATGTATGCACCGTCAAATGTTCCTGCTGCGGTGACTCTAGCCTGAGTGTGAAAGCATTTGTGTGTGTGTGTGTTTTAGAAAAAGTGAAGCTGAAGGGCAAGCTGAGAATTGATGGCTTGCTGTGGGTAGAGTGGATACTTTTAATAGTAGTAGTTCCAATAATGCATTTTCTCCAGCTTCCCAGAAAGAGGTTAAAAAGAACAGTGACTTGTTTTTATTATAAAACGGTTTTGTAACAAGTTATTGAGTTCGGCCTGTCTGCACTACTTATAAATGCAGCACTCTTACTGTACATACATCCAGGCTTTTGGCCTTGAGAGATGTTTTGTTGTAACGAGGACCATCACAGAAACAAAACGAGCCAACGTTTTTCTTGCTCCATCAGCCTTAGGCCTCTCGCTCGAAAGCACAGAGCCACAGCGCTAATATGGCAAGTTGATGTTAAGGAGGAATCCTTGTGTTGATATGCTCTTCGGAAACCCCTTTGCTTTGTTTTGAAAACTCAAGGAGGTGTTTAGGAAGTTATCAGTGTGTAATAACAACTTTCACTTTGCATTTAAAGGTGGCAAATACGACTACTTGGCTTTCTTTACACACTGTCTTATTTCTGGAGTCCAATCTGACATGCAGCAAAGAACTGTTGATGTGCTGTATGGGATAGCAATACCCTGGGACTTGAAACCACAAGAGAACTCTTGGAGAGTTTTGACAGTGTGGTCTAATGACACTGCATTTAAGAGAGTAAAGTATGTCTTTTGGCTTCCTCCAGAGTAGCTTCTGATTTCCATTTGACATGCTACAAAGCACTATTGATTGTTAGAGAAGCAGGGTGGAAACTTCGTCTTCATCTAATGGAAACTGTGAAGTAGGGGCCTCCACGAGCCAACACCCCCTGCCCATGCATATGTACATTTACACATACACAGTCTTGTCTGGGAAAAAAAAGCTAAACAAAAAAAACCAGCATGCCACTCTCAAGGGAACTGAGGGCTTAAGCCACTGAATAAATGACAGGTAATTTTCAGTTGAGAGTGGAGCATACAGGCAAGTGAGGCAATCAATCACTTTAGTGATCACCCATGCAGATTTCAGTTCTCCCTGGCATCATCAAGGCTGATGACGTCGATAGACCAAGACGAGATGACTTGACAAGTGTGTGAGAGAGAGTACTGTTCATATAGCCTATTGAGCCCCCCCCCCCCAAAAAAAAAAGATGCTGGCTTTGTTCAGGCATTGGTGTGATCACTGATAAGTAGGTGGCAGTTACTATTTTGTGAAATATATGAGAAGGATAGGGCAAGTTTTTTATGGATTTTCTTCCCCAAGTGTGTGTGAGATGGCCACAGCTGGAGAAAAGTGGATCTATTGATCCTGGGAGTTTCATTTTTCAAACATAGTCATCTTTCAGAGCCAGCTTCGATTTTTGAAAAATATACAGTGTGCTTTCAGATAATTTTATGGCCTTTTTGTCACAGTATACAGTGGAGAGATGTGAAGAATTTTAAGGTAGGTGGTAGTTTGTGGAAAAGGATGGCTATACTTATCAGACAGACTAGAGCTATTTACTTTGCTTGAACACACGTTTAAACGGGCCACAAGTAATAATTTTACTCTGAATTGGTGTTAATTAGTAATTCCATCAGATTCTCTTTAAAATGTGGGGGCATAGAAAAGTCTTCCAGACATGCAGACACCTTCAGATTGCTTGTTTTGTTCCATCCAAAAGACAAACCTATTATATTTGCAGTTAAATAAAACAAATATAAAAGTATGATCATTGATTAGAATAGTTTCAAAACAGCTGTCAGTTGATTAATTGAAAAATTGATGACAGATTATTTTAACACTTAAGATGACTCTCAATGTGTCACCAGTATCCCCAGTGGATGGTTTTAATTGGAAAAGATGAAATGCAATACATTGTAGCTGTTTTTTTTCAAATACCCACCATCTTTCAAACAGAACATTTTTACAGTTATTTATGTTAAAAGTTCATCATTTTGTTTACAAAATGTCAGAGAAGAAAAACAACATTGAACCCAAGGCAGCCTTTCCGAATGGATTGTTCCGTAAGACCAAGACTTAACAAACCCAACGAAAAGCAGAGAAAGGCTTGCAAATGTTTGCCTTTTTCACCTTGAAACCATTGATACAAATGAATTATTGATAAGCATAATTACTGCAGATTATCTTTCTGTCACTCTGCAAACTAGGAAGAATGTTGTTTAAAAACTCTGCATTACACAGACAAAAAAAAAATTGACAGTTTCCAAAAAGCTTTCACTTAAGAACAGCTTTCACTAAATAACATACGGTTGGTTAATCTCTGCTTGCCCTCTAGTAGCTGTTTTTTTCCCCTGATTTAACTGTTTAAGAGTATGGCCTTTTGCTTGCTTTGTTTTACCCTCTGGTCCTCTGAAGATGCGGTTCATTCTCCTGAATTTTTCAGGTCACAGAAATAAGCAGGAAAGGGGTTATGAAAGGCAAAAAATTATTATGAGAGGAATGAGAAGAGTATCAGTTGTGTTGGGTGCTTACACTATAATCTCAGAGAAAAAGAAAGAGACAGCGAGAGAGTCAGATGCTATTTGATTATACAAACAAAAAAGCTTACTGCCCACAGTGTGGCATCGTGGGTAGTCAAGTGGTCAGGGAGCGGTTATGTCATCACTGACAGTTGATGCCCCTTGTATCCCAGCAGCAGGCCATGGTAACGCCACACACATGAACACCCTGCTGATGTTTAAAGGTCTTCTTGTTGTGTGGACTCGACGCACGCACGCACGCACGCACGCATGCACGCACGCACGCACACACACACACACGCCTGTCCTTCTGTTGTGACCTGCTTTGACTTCCATGCTGGGACTCTTCTGCAGGGGATGAGTGGGCGTCAGAGATCAGTCTGTCCTGTCTTAAGTGCAAGTGTAAACTAAAATGACTTGTTTCCTGAAGTTCAACATCAACATTGGAGTAGTATATCACTGAGGGGTATTTATCTTGTTCTTTTTTCACTATATTCACTCCTACATGAGTCGCCACTTTATCATGGTGGAGGGGTTTGTGTGACCCAGTGATCCCAGGAGCTATGGTGTCCAGGGGGCTTCGCCCCCTGGTAGGGTCTTCCACGGCAAATTGGTCCTTGGTGAAGAGCCAGACAAAGAGCAATTTCAATTACCCCTAAGTAAAATACATAAAGGAAACAGTTTACCCTTACCCAGATAGGGTTACTCGGGCCCCATCCTGGAGCCAGGGAGCTCGAGGGAGAGCATCTGGTGGCCAGGCATTAGCCTGTGGTGCCCAGCCGGATGCAGCCAAAAGAGGAGACACTGTCCTCCTGTAGGCCCACCACTCGCAGGAGGCATTGTAGGGGTCGGGTGCAATATATGTCAGGCGGCGGCCAAGCTGGGCGGCCAGCTAGTGTGTGAAGTTGAGAGATACCAACTAGATATATAGTCAGGCTCACCTCAATGCATGGCCTGGGCTCTGGAACCAGTCTCCTGGAGAGGGGCTTGATTCTGTTCCAGGCTGGAGTTACCCTTGGTGAGAAGTGGTATGCTGTGGTGGGTATTCTTGTATCCCCTTAGCTCCATCTGGTGACTCTATTGTCCTACTGGGAGACTTCAACTCTTACATGGGCAATGACAGTGAGACCTAGAGGGGAATAATTGTGAGGAATGGCCTGCCTGATCTGAACCCGAGTGGTGTTTTGTTATTTGACTTCTATGCAAACCACAGTTTATCCATAACACCAGTGACTTTGCAGCTGCAAGGTGGTCGGTTCCTGTTGTGGTGGTAATCCCTGAACTAAATGGTAGTGCTGCTAACTTCAACTGATGCTGTAGTCAGGCAGTGGATGGAATATTTAGAGGACCTCCTTAATTGCACCGACACGCCTTCTGTAGTAGAAGCAGGGTCTGGGGATGAGGGGGACGATTCACCCACCACTGGGGGTGAAATCACTGAGGTGGCTAAACAGCTCCTTGGTGGCAGGGCCCCTGAGGTGGATTAGATTTGCCCTGAGTTCCTGAAGGCTCTGGATGTTGTAGGGTTGTCTTGTTTGACACGCCTCTGCAATGTCGTGTGGAGATCTGGAGCAGTGCCACTGGATTACCAGACTGGGGAACAATGTGGTTTTCGTCCTGGTTGCGGAACGCTGGACCAGCTCTTTATCATCTCAAGTTTGTGTGGGAGTTTGCGTATCCAGTCTACTTTTGTTTTGTGGACTTGGGGAAAGCACATGACTGCGTCCCTCGTCCCTCCTGTGGGGGATGCTGTGGGAGTATGGGGTGTCTGGCACGCTGCTGCAGGCCATTCAGTCCCTGTGCAACCGCAGCGAGAGCTTGATCCGTATTGCTGGACATAAGTTGGACTAATTTCCTGTGGGTGTTTTACTCCGCCAGGGCTGCCCTTTGTCTCCGATTCTGTTCATAATTTTTATGGACAGAATTTCTAGGCGTAGCCAAGTGGCAGAAGGCTTCCACCTTGGTGGCCTCACAATCTCATCTCTGCTTTTTGTGGATGATGCAGTCCTGTTAGCACCTCTAAGCTGAGGCCATGGCTCTCATCTGGAAAAGGGCTTTGGGTAGTGACCAAAAGAGGTGGCTGGCGTCTCCTTTAGAGATGGGGTGAGGAGTACAGCCATTTGAATTGGGCTCAGATTAAAGCCAGTAGAGAGGTGATTCAGGCATGTCCTACTGGGAAGAGGCTCCGGGTCAGATCCAGGAGACCCTGGAGATATCTCTCAGCTTGCCTGGGAATGCCTCGGGGTCCCCCTGGTTGAGCTGGCAGGAGCGAGGGAGGTCTGGACTTCTCTGGTTAGGCGGCTGCCCCATACGACCCAGCCCAAGATAAGTGGAAGAAAATGGATGGATGGTTGTTATTTGAAACTATAATTCTGACACCTTTTAATCATGAATGTAGCACAATTATTTTATGATACCAGCACAGTGAGTGTTTCTTACGGAACTTCACGCTTCATTAAATAAAAATTATCTGTTGAGAATGTTATTTCATTTGCTTTGAAGTCTTGATTGAAGCAGAAGAACCTTTTATATTTCAGAGGATTTCTTCAACTGCCAAAGAAGTCACTTCTTATGCAAAGCTGCTGGATAGGCATGAAGATGGATTGTTAATGGAATGTGTTGCAGTGTATTCAGTAATCATTATTAATCTCTGTGTCGGCGGATTCTTTCTCAGCTCGGCCCAGTGTTCATAAAGCTTGGTTAATTAGGCTGATTGATTAGATGGTGGTGATTCAGAGCTCTCATCACAGCTCCTCATCCCGTCAGGTCTCTAATAAGATCAGATTGCACACATATTCACGTATTCCCCTGTGCACGCACCCACACACACCCACCAAGCTTGTTTGGCCTGTCATGCCACCTCCCCATCTTTCTCATCTTTGTGACTGCCTGTCTATCACATACATATTCAGACAGGATTTACAGGCATGAAAGAAGCAGCCAAGCTTGCCAAAGCTATACACTGAAGACCAGAAGCTACATTATGTTAACATGAAAAGATTGCAAATCTCTCATTCACCCTTATTCCCCTCTCCCGCTTCTTCTTCTTCTTCTTTCGCTTTTCTTCTCCCTTGTCTCTCACTGCTATCCGTCCTGTGTTCCAGTCTCATCATGTCTCATAAATATGACCGGTCTCTCTGTTTAGCCAAGAAAAACATCACACGGGATAGCGGGAGTTTAGGAATTTTGCATCTGTCTAGACTGTACTGTGATCTTGACCTACATGCATGCTTGCATGTGTCTTTGTAGACCTTTGTGATTACTTTCATGTCTGCATGGGAAACAGCACACACACAACTGTTTATTTGCAAACTTAAATGTGAATTAGCTTTGCTAAAGCTTTAGCAACAGATCAATATTCATGCACAGCTCAAAGCGAACCACCCTGCACTTAGTGCACACTGCCTGCTCATCAGCACAGTAAAGAGACTCTCCCTAGCTGTAGTAAAACTTTATGACTTTCCGTGTTGCTTTTGTCTCCAGGCAGCGGATATTACAGAGGATGATAAGTATTCATTTAGATTTTTGCCAGATCACCAGTCCTTGGTGTCAATACAGCCCATCTGAGCTCTTTAAAAAGAGACAAAGTTTGGTGTGTGTACATGTGTGTGTGCATCTAAATGTGTGCGTGTTCTAAGGCTGTGATGAAGCCGGTGTAATATCACCCCTAAGAGAGTATTTATGGAGAAAATGATTACCTTGGAAAAAAAACAGAACTTTGATGAAAATTGTCCCACTTCAATTTGTACCTGGAAGGCTTGCAGTTGGTGTCCTTGTTTATGGGTAATATTGGAAACCTGTAAAACTCAACAGTACCAGATGCTTTCATAAAGAAATCACAGTATTCAGTGGCCTTTGATTGGTTTTTTGTACCAAGGCTGAGCAGCTTTTTTCTAGGAAAATGGTAGTGCATGGTACTTTGTGAAGAGCTGGGACTGCAGTTGGTGTAACTGCAATGAAATTTTGGTGAATATTTTTTTTATAGAAGCCCATATTAAACAAAGTATTGACCTGCTGGGCCCTGGAGTGCGTTATAGACTGTGCTGTCATAAATCTTCTGAGAGGTAAGACCACATTTTAAACCTGATCCTCCGTAGCTTTTTAAGATGTCTTTGAATCCTACCTTTACACTAAGCAAAAGTAGATACTCAGTGGCTTAATCTTGCCTTATATCTACTTTTTCTTGCAAAATCGATTCAAATTTAATTCCATGGTCCGCTCAGCTGTCTAGCCACCATTGCTGTTTCACTGTCAACACAGAAAGCAGAACATGAGCAGCATGTTTAGCAGAAAAGCAGCAGTGAGCTCTCTGTCTGTGTATTTTCACAGTAGGCGTTCAGATGTTGAGTGTAGGTTATCTGTGTTTTGGAAGTGCTCAGAGCCCAATACACAGTGACAGGTGGATGGGAGGTCACGCTTCACATCGACTGACTCCAGCAAGTAATTAACCTACTGTATATAAAAGGATGCAGCCACAGTTATGTCACCCACTGGTTTCCTGTTTTGAAGCCTTAAGCATTGTAGTCTATACCATGTTGTTTTTTTTCCAAAACCAGAAAGAACCATATTTGGAAACGGGTAAAATGATAAACTGTTTGCCAACAGTAACAACCCTGGTTGCAACCAAGGTACATGCATAAGCTGTATAGGGGCATCATACAAACACAGATATCTGGAAATTTGTGCCAAGTAACCTACAAATATAATACTAGAATCTGACAGTGAAAGCTCTAGCAGACTACTGCTGGCTACATTTACCTGTGCTAGTCATTAAAAGTACCCAAAGCCCTGATAATGATTACTTTAAGGTTTAATACAAATAAATGGGTCGTATTATCCTGTACAGTTGTCATCAAGCACAGAAATTGTCTTTAGAGGCCAAAGATGTTTTATTTAGACCAGGCTTTAAACACATTTATTGCCGCTGAAAGATGAGAACATGGGGATTAACCCGATTTTGGAACCAGCCTTAAAGAGGCCATTCGAGGAATTACAGTTTTTGACTCTTTTCCATTCGTCTTATTTATCACCCCTTTAAGGTTGCTTGATTTTAAAAGAAAAAAAGTTCTCTAATTTTTCCAAGAAAGTCTACTTTCTCCTGTGTATGTGTTGGATGATTAACAGTCTCTCTTGGTGATTACACTGGCTTTATCTGTGTGTGTGTGTGTGTTTGTGAAATAAGTGCACAAGAAAGCAAGAACTTATGGAAGAATGTATTCATGCAGTGTTGTTTTTGTTGGTAAAGAATGAATAGTTTTAATGGGGAATGAAACGTGGAAAGAGAATCTTTTTTTGGTCTTTCTGTTTCCATCTCTCAAGCTGACGTTTGATGGAGGCAAACAAGTTGTATGATTGACCGTATTGACAAGCTTAAATAGCCTTATTGGATGAAAAGTGGCCCCTGGGTGCTGCCACAGCGTTTTGAAAGAACAGGCGGCCAGACAAAAACCACACATTCTTGTACAGTACTACCCCTTTTTGCTACCACAGCACTCTTAACAATTACCTTCCAGCTCTTTAACACACACGCACGCACGCACGCACGCACACACACACACACACGCACAAAGGCTATCTTTATGACTGCAGCATTTCCACCATTCCAGCTCGTTGTGTTTTTCTGCTTTCCTTACCTCCTTCACCCAGAGACCATTAAACTAGATCCCTTCTAAAAGGCTTTAAGGTCTCTCTTGGCTAGCCACTGCTTCTCCAAAGCTCTGCCATGGCTCTTTTCATGTTTTTAAATCAAAGTCCATGAAAAGTTGAGTGGGAGGAGTGGGAAGCAAAGAAAAATTTTGGGATGGGTTTTTGTGTTTGTGGGTTGGAGACAAATCTTAGTTATAAACCCATATGGTGTTACTCACATTCTCTCTCTCTCTCTCTCTCGCTCACACGCACGCACGCATGCACGCACGCACACACACACACACGCACACACACACACACACACACACACACACACACACAGTCTCGCAGGCTTAATCTGATACGGTACATGCCCTCCTGGCCTGTTCTGCTCTGGTGGGATTTAACTTTTTTTCCTCCTCTGTCTCCCTTCGCACCTGCTGAGAGTTACTTTAGATTTGTAACCTGCTCTCTTGTGCGTCCATACGTGTGCACACATACTTGACCGCACCCACACAGTCTTGCAACACAAACAGCGGTATGAAAGACAGTCTGGAGGTGGCGTCTGATACGACTCCTTTGCTTCTCTCACAGACGGTTTTGATTTAGGGATCGAGGAGGTGTGCAGCTTTTTGATTTTTGCTGGTAGTCAACCTGAAAATGTTTTCCTTGATGGTTTCTTGGCAGAGGCCATGTTGGGAAAGCTGCGGCCAGCTCACTTCACCTGCCAGCTGCTTGGATTATGCTGGTCCGTCTGGAGGCTTTTTTTTCCTTTAAGTTTCATACTCCGCGTTACTCGTCTCCATATCTCTACCTGGCCTTCAGATCAGGATCCATATGCATCAGTGTCTCCAAGTGGGAGCGCTGACTCGCCTTCACTTAATCTTTCCTGACTGCAGTGAGTGGTGAAGGGAAGTGTGGTGGGTCGAACCTGAGGCATAGAATTTTAAGGTGCATCCAGTTATTGATCGCCCTGAAAAACTATGCTCTGTCCAAAGCTAGGAAGTACAGAAAAGTACTACAGATTGTATATACAACCATGTCCAGGAAGAACACTTGTTCCTTTTTTTGTACAAGGATTTATATATAAACACTGGCCCACCTTAGCACTCCCTTTTCTTGATATTTAAATCTGTTTATACTAAACAGGGCCTAACGCTGAAGGCTGCTGTCAGTCTAGATCCAAGTCATAGCAGTCTCAAGTGCTTGAAAAGAAAGCGACCAGAGTTCTTTTTTGGATTTTGAAGATGTTTCACTCTCATCTAAGAGTATTTTTCAGTTCTAAAACAGCTGATGTAAAGTGCCGGGGATTTAACCTTTAGTGGGCTTCCCGTTTGGAGCCGGTTCTAAGGTTTGTCGGCCTGCTATTAATAATGTGAGCAGTCACATGAGCCAAGGTGTGGAACAAGGCATGGTGCCATGCCTTGTGAAAGGGAATTCCCTTCTTGGACTATAGCTCTTCATCTTTCAAACTTGCAGAAACTATCAAAATGAATTGAAAGTAAGCGTGTTATGTAAGGGTTGGCGATAAAGCCTCTAAATGATATTACAATATTTAAAGGACATTTACGATGACTACATAGGAAAAAAACAATACTGAAGACGTTTTTATTGGCGATTGCAGCTTGCAGGCAGCAGCATTTATTAGTGTAAACAAAATCAAAGGCATTTTCCATCCTCCTTTTCCAATGAGCTACTGTCATTGATGGCAAATGACCTCATTTGAAGTGGGAATCTATTGCCAGCAGCAGCAGGAGCATTATGCTGCAATACTATTGCCTCGGCATAAGTCAAATGTAAGCACAAAGGTAGCCTAGGTAGTGCTTTCAGTGGAAATTGTAAGTGCAATTATTTAACATAACTAATATTTAACATTATTTAACAATGTAACATAGCTGCTTAACACTTTATTTTAACAGTAATTAAAACTCCTCGCTGATCCCTTCGGGAGGCTCGGGCCTAATAACATAACCATGTGTCTCTGCAGGAGTCTCCACAATATTGTCACATAATGAAATTGAATTGGAAAAAATATTTTCAATATTTGGGCTCCTTCTCCTTTACCACCATATTTCCACATTAAGAATTTCTGCTGTTTGCTTTTCCTGTCATATTGAGTGCAACTAGTGAAAGTTGCAGTGATGTTCATTTGAAACATTTGTTTACTTTTGGAGTGCACATCAGCAGCTATTGGGATCCCCTCCTCCTTGATGGTGTGTTTTTGCCTCAAGTGGAAACAACAAACTTGTGTCACCACCTTTAGTGGCAATAATTTTCTAGCATATTTTGCAAAGTACTGTGTTTTGTTGGGGGTCGTTGAAGTAGTGCTCTTTTTAGGTAATAAATTCTTATCGGAGGCAGATGTGCTGTTTTTGTGAGCTGTAGGGAATGTAAACGCATAGCACCACTAGATCATTGATTTTTGCATTATGAAATTTTACTATCATGTAAAAATTAATACTGGTCTTATCGTGGAAGGTATGGTATGGCACAGCCCCAGTGTTATGTTGTGTGGTGTAGAAAACCATCCTGTCAGTGTGCAACACACACATACATGCATACGCACCTCTGGATGTTAATAAGAGCGTGAATCTACAGTCGCACTTGGAGCTCTGTGAGAGTGTTTTTATCATTTTCAGAATCTTTGTGTAGTGTGTGAGGATGCTTAGTACAAAAAAGTTCAAATGGATAATATTAGTTTTGCATGCAATGGAATCAAAGCATAGGACAAAATACAGTGGCACTACATGAAAACATGATGAAAGTAGACAACAACTGCCATCCACAGAGCATGGGTTCAATATGGTAAAAAGCATCATTCACTCAGTTTTTCTTTCTAGCTTAACTTTTTTAAAACCAAATTGCACACTAGTAAAATTAGATGCTTAAAAGTTTCCTCTTGCATCATCGGTTTCATTGTTAGATTATAACCTCAAAAGCTATTCTCACATTTGCAGACATACTTCTTTATGAACCATTTTGCACTTTAAAGGCACTTTGGCTCCATACTGATAAGGTGAAAGCCAAAGCTTTTAGCTTCATATGAGGTGTTTTACCCAGATAACTTGACTTGGTGAAAGATAAATGAACACCTTGTTCTTTCTTTTTGTGATTTCTTTCCCCCCTTGGGTTTTCCATCTTACTCTACCTCGACTCAGTAACCTTTAAAGTAGCCTTGCGAGGGGGAGCAGGGCAGGGAGGTGCGGGGGGGGGGGGGGGGAGGGGCGGGGGCAGGGGAGTATAATAGGACAAGGCGGAGGCCG
>VUQK01003941.1:3112-18000 GCA_015106715.1 Bujurquina vittata | reverse complement strand
AGCAAAATAAGAGCGAAAGCTGGAGAAAAGAAGAGGGAAGAAAAAAAAAAAGAGACGTAAACAAAAAAAAAAAAAAAAAAGGAAGAAAAAGCGGGGAAGCAGGAAAGGAAAATCTAGGAGCCAAGTGTCATTTCTCTTCCTTCTTCTGCAACGGAGCCCTCTGTTACAGAGTCCTAACCATGTTCAGATGGGACTTACATACTCAGAAATCCCATCTTTCATGAAAAGGTGTCATGTTCGGGAGGGTGTATTGAATCACCAATGGGGAAAACATTTACACCAATGACACCAGAGTAAGTTGTATTTTACCTTTTGTCTTATTATATATCAGGAAGTTTTTAGCAGAAAGATAGAGCTATAATTTTACTTGATGTATGAAAAATCAACGAGTTAAAGAAAAATACATAACCACTACCCACTTTACAGTAGTGGTGTTCACTTTGTCAGAGTTTGGTAAAGGAACTCACTTTGGCGGTGGTGTACTGGTTCTGCTGGAACTTGGTCTTTGGCGTGCTGAGGCTGGATGGGATTGGGCACCTGGGCGGGGTTAGGAGGCAGAGGAATCCTCTTCAGGTGTTCACCTTCACCTCTGACATCATCAGGAACTGATGGATTAGAAAGACAAAACCACGAATACTTCAAAACCAGGTGCAGTTGTTCCAAGTACCGTTTTCTCAAAGCAGTCTGGTTAATAAACTACATTTACATACTTTGAGGTAGAACTCAAACCTCTAAAAGCGGTTACACATGACTGGGAAAACTCATTAAAAAAATATGGAGGAACTAAACAACTAGCCTACAAAAGACAGTAGTTCTCTGCTCTTTCATTTAGATGCAGTGAAAGACAAACAACCAAAACTATTAAAAATCAGCTGCAAAGCCAGGCACTTTATTATCAGGCACATGCCTAAAGGCTCAAAAACAAAGATTATTAAAATTAATAGCAGTTGTATGGATGTGGTTACTGTACCTTGAAGCTGTCTTTGCTGTTCCCCCAACTCGTCCGCTTTAATACCCACTTTGTTGTCTTCTTCAAATATTATTGATTTCTCTGCCTGTTTATTGATGCTTGGGGGTGCAAGTGCTGCTGCGCGGCCCTCCAGTCTGTCCTGCTGGAGTTTGGGCTGATCCAGCAGCATGCCCTGACCTCCGGGAATATCGGCTGCCCCAAGTCCGGGTCCAGCTCCAGCTCCCACTACCACATCCGGGGCTTCATCATGCTTCTGTGTGATGGCTGGTTTCTTCAAGGCTATAGGTAAAGGGGAGGGTGACAAAGGTCAGGAAGTAATACAATTTTAGTGACCTACTTGCCACAATGACAAACACAAACAAACAAAAAAAAAACAAAAACAGATGAAACTTTAAACTCTAGAAAGCTGTGTAGAAGGATTTTCTAACTTTACATGTGCTATTCAGTGCGAGTGCAAGTTACATGGGTCAGTTACTGTTTTCCAGGTACGGTTTCAGTTTCACAGTACTTAACTAAGCAGCAACCTAGAGGACTGAAAAATGAAGCCTATGTAGAAGAGCCAAAAAACTAGCCATCCATCTTCTTCCTCTTATCTGACTCAGGGCTGCAGTTGGGTTGGAGCTATCATAGCTGTTACAGGGCATGTCTGTGCAGGTTCTCAGTCATTCAGGTGATGCTAGCCTTAAGAGCTTGCAAAAAGATACTGAATGTCTAAGTTTTTGCAAACATTTCACCTCTCATCCAAAGAGGCTTCCTCAGTTCAGTTTCACCTCAGTGCGCTGTGCCCCCCCATACACAGCGTCAATATCGCAGTGTGTAATAAACAGTAATAAAACCTCTCACAAGGACAGGCTTTATTACTATTTGATAGCACTATGCAATACCTATACTGCCTAATAAAATGTCCAAATGTTTGTATAATTGTATATATAGCTACAAATGTTTTTCTATAAAATAATTTGCTGAGCTTGATTGTCAAAAGTTTTGGTTACTTACCAAACTGCACATCGTCAATTTTTCCCACCTCACTGTCTTCAATACCAGGCATGCCAGCATCACTCCCAGGCTTACCTATCTCTTCTGTAACACAGCAGAGGAAATGGGACTCAGTAATTGGTACAGGACTAACAACCACAGAGTGTGAAGAAACTGCTGTTTACATTAAATATAAAAAAGATCCACGTGAGCAATTATTGCATGAAGATCTTCTCCAAACAGTCAACATCATCATCTAACATATAAGCAGAAAGCAACATAAAGTAGAGCAGCTCTGCTCAACTCAATCGCACCTGCCGTACCTTTCAGATCGGATTGTCTGCCATGATGGTGATTGGCCACTGTGTGGCGCTCTCCAGCCACCTCCACACCAGGCTCTCTCTCTGCACGTATACCTGCTTCTATACCCTTGTGACCATCCAGTGGATTCTGAAAATTATTAAAAGGTGAATAAGAAAGAAGATTATGGAAAAAAAAAAAAAGCCGTTTTATGAACAGGAATGCTTAAAAAGTATAGCCACACTGGGCAATCAATTTCTACTTTAAGTACCTCTGTGTAAAAGATCCTTAAGCAGTAAATAAATGTTACACTGATTAATAAATGCAATGTGTCACAAAGACTTATCATTTACTAACAAACCACAAGAATAACTTATCCTTTTTTGTTGAGATTAATCGGACTAACCCGTCTTAGCTTTGATGCTTCTTTCTCCAGAGTCTTTTTTGTTTCTTCATATTCTTCTTTAAGCTGTGCAATCTGACGTCCACACTGTAAACTAGTTAACACATATTAATTCAGTTTCATCTCCATAATAAGGCATTCTTTCAGTGTTATAAAACTGTTTTGTACAGACAAATATATCTTAAAAAAAAAACAACAAAAAACAAGCACAAATGCATTCTAACCACCTTAAAACATCCAATGCAAATAAAATTAGGGGTGATTATGGCCAAAAATTACCAATTAATTTCAGCGACAATTTTTTTTTATTGCACTGTGATGTAAACATAACACTGCTTTTATATCCATGTTGTACAAATCGGCAATAAAATAAAATTGGTCCTCATTCACCTAAATTCAGTGTGTCTAGTAGAAGAAAAACAAATAAAAGCTGTACTAAACACAAATCAATAGGGCACCATTTTCATTTTCACACTGCAACACTCCTGTTAATTAATCTTTGCAGACAAATAAGGTGCTTATTCCCTTGACCTAAGTGCACTTCCTCGAAGGACAATATAGAATCGGATGTGAATAAAATTCATAGGGAAGTACTTGGCAGCTGTGAAATCCCTCTATCTCCCCCCTGCAACGTCTTACATACATCAGGGGTTTTGGCCACTTTGGAAAAATAATTGCGTACAGGGTTAAAATATCTTTTGTCCAGTAATGTGACTGTTTTCCTGAAGCTTTTCACTCATTGTGTTTACTGGAACTTATCTTTGGCAAACTGGAATGCAACTTTGTTGGCGATTTCAGTACATCTTTGTGAGCTGCACGGATACGCTGACGCGCTGTACATGCTACCATTTGTGGATGCTGGAGTTGATGTTGGACTGTTCCCGTTAGCTACCACTGCATTGGTTTTCTTGGCCTTCATGCATTAAATATACTGCAGATTGTGGTGCGTTTTCAGGTGTTTGCAAATTTAGTGCAGAAAAAAAACTTTACAGCACCTGCTGAATTTGTTCTTGGTTAGCGTCACTTGCCCTAAATCCTAAGTACTTCTAAACAGTGGGTGAAGAGCTGCTTTGAGGGACAACCACTTCATTTCCTGCAGTGTTGCACATTTGATTTTTGTTTTGATGGTGTGTTATCTGTAGTCAATCAATGTACTCAAGTGGGCTAAGGAAACTTCACCCTGTGCGGTGCAGGGATCAGCTGTAATTGGCACACGCAGGCATGTCGTCAGGCACTGATTTAGGGAGCGCCTGATTAGCTTTTTGCTTTGTGTTCTATTGTTGGAGCATCCATTTTCAGTATCAATCAATCATGCTCATTAAATTGTGGGAAGCCAAAATCATGATTGACTAATTATGCAACCGTAATCGCTGAGAGCTCACAGCTCCTCAAAATGGCCATACCTAAGACTGAGGCATATGTAAAGAATTATCATACCTCTCATATTCCAGTTTTCTTTCCAAAGTAGTGCTATTTTTCTTCACTTCTCTTAGCTGCTCTTCCTGCTTCATGAATTCTTGCTTGAGCTCCTTTAGCTGCTCTGTTTGCAGTAAAGGACACACAAAAACAAAGAATATTTTGAAGAGGTTTATTGAAAGGCCTGTAGTGCTCTTTGAGGATGCTTTGGAATGATTACATATTATATGTGGAAGGAATTGCCAGCATGCTGAGAGCGCCCTCTGTTGGCCAAGACAGTCTAAAATTTTACCTTTGAGCCTCTGAATTTCTGTCATTTTGGCTGTGACATCATCCTGCAGCTTCATCTGCAACATAAAAAGACACATTCAGAAGTTGCATTAGTTAAGGGCAACGTGCTACCAGTGCAACTGGTTGCACGTCTCTGCAATGGGTTCCTGAATGGTCAGTCACTCCCTTTAAAAACAGGGGAAACAGGTTAGTCGCTTCTCTAATGCGTCACAGCAAAAACAGACTGCATTTGTCCAATGCCTGTTTTGTGATTTCAAGCTTCAAAATAATATTTTCAGAATCATCCAGCTGAAAGACATATTGATAACAGAAAAGAAAAAAACAACTTTCAAACATGAACAAAACACCAGCACAAACGTTGATAGCTCATTCACAGCTGCTTTATGGTCTCTTTTATTTACACTTTGCCAGCAGGTGCACCGTCATAAAATCCAATACAACAGCTATACAATAAACATTAATGGTTAGCAAGTTAAAAGTCTCCCTATTACTCTGAAGCTGCTGGCTGCTCTTGATTTTGTTTTAGTAAAATAAATGACATGTAGAAACTCACGAAGGGCAGCAAGGTACCAAACAAAGAAGCTGGACTTCAGTGACATTCTTCTAACAGAGTAGATTAGAAATGTGGTTTCAAAAGCTTTTACTTGCATACAATGTAAAAATAGCAGCTACACTAGCAGTTACACTTCTATAAAAACAACTGAGGTGGCAACGGGCTTTTAGGTCATCAAAAAAAATCAAAAAGAGCTTGAAGCCTTATTAGGATACAAAGACCAAACCTAATCAAGTACCCACCATTTTGACAGAAGTATTTAACCATATTTTGGGAAAATAAGCAACATGATAACACTAACTGAGAGAGGTACCGCAGGAGATTTTTATGGACATACTTTATCTGCCCTTTGACCAAAAGCTTGTCACAGTTAGAATCGAGCTCGTGAATCAGCCGTGCAGACTGACCGAGACAGAAGGCAGTCAATAAGACTGGACAGGAAATACAGCATTAATGTCAACTGCTGTAAGAGTAAAGCTTCATCTTGTTAGACGCTCATAAGTGGGTAATGGCTTCCCTGTGCCGCCTGTCTCTTTAGAAAACAACACGGCCAGAATAAATGAACTATAAGGCTGCATAACTGATTTTTGCACCTTATTTGACAAGACTATCGGCTGTTCCGTTTGAAAGCCATTTTTCAACTCCTCTGTCACTATTTGAAGCACACACCCTTCAGATTGTACATAGCAGACATACTGCTCAAACAGGTTTGGTCTGTTGACAAAAGGGAGAACAACAATGTTTTAACGCCTACCTTTAACCAGATTATAAAAAAAAAAGACAGACCCGGATGCTGGAATTTACTCAGAAAACAAGGAAACATTTTATTCCTCAAATCACCATCTAAACTCAATGGAACAACTAGAGGGGGGAAAGGAGCTCTAGTCAATGCGTTCATGTATAGGCCTTTATAACAGTATCAGTACCAGTCACTTGACACCAAGGGTTGTGAGAAAGTTTCATGAGTTGTGGCTAAGAACAGCTTATCAGGGAAAGCAAGAAACCGTTTCCCATGTATAAGGTTGCCAATTCAGGACCTCACAATAAATCATCATCTGCATATAGTTAAAATGATGTCTCACAAATCTCAAGCATCATGTCTAGTTCAAATTAATGAATACTACTGCATTTTATTGTCTGTACTCAGACAAGAGAGTGACACTAAACCACACTGGATAAATATGAGCTAAACAAATCTACACTTTTGAAACCCTTAAACTGAGTCATTCTGGAATGCAAATTACCACCCTAGGGTGGCTTGACACTCACTAAAGATTCAGAAGGTACTGGGACAGAAAAGAACATGAAATACTAGCTGAGCAACTGTGCAGGACAAGAAGTGGGAATGTTCATGTGGCACACACTGACGTGCAACTCATAGTGAATAAATAAAGCCCCACAAACCTGTAATAATGTGCTGATAGAGTGAATGCTCAAATCAGCAACACAAACCTGAAGTTGAATTCAATTTGCTTTCCTTTGTGAGTCTAAGTATGCCTGTGATTTCCCTTGTTATGCACAGGAAAATAGTTGATAGTAATGTAGGGAAATCTAAGTAAATTAATAGTGTAAACCAAATTAAATCAAGCCACGACCTGCCTCTCGCCCTGTGACAGCTGGGATAGGCTCCAGCGGAAGGATAAACAAAATGGATGGATGGAAATGAATGATTTTCAGGTGAATGAAAAACTGGTCTATCTAGCAAAATCACCCAGGTAGTTGGACCAACAGCATACACCAGTACCTACTCTAACCCCTGCACTATGAATCTCAAAATAAAATTAAATGATATCACCTACAAAAACACAGTTGGAGTGGCCTATAAACATAAGAGAGGTGAGATGACACTCTTTCATCCAGGAAGCTGGGAGCTGTGAAGTTCTAGAAAGATTTTCTTGGTGGAAGATATTCAGGTAAGAGCAGCTGAGGGAGATGAAACTGTGTGGGTCATATCAAGACAGCCTCTCCTACCTCTCTGAAGTAGATCAAGATATCCGCTTCATCTAATGTAAAGCTGAGAGATTACAGCAGCACAACGACAATATTGTTGTGAGATTAGACGTGGTGCTATGATTGAGACTAAATATTGTTCTGCCCTTCTTGTTTTACAAGTGATCCTTGTCCAAATATCCCTGACCCAGTGTAATGAAGAACCTTCTTGTCATTGCTATTTGCCTTCCCAGAGAACATGACACCCACCTCTAGATTAAATAATGAGTGAGTCTTGCCCTAAACATACACAGATAATTATTACACTGGCACTCAAAGACGAATACACTTGACGCTGTGAGGTGTCCACGTTTGGTTACCTGCTCCAATAGGTTGTATTAAAAAAGAACAAGTTAAAAACGCCACTTAAGTCCATCAGACCCAGACAAAGGCAAAAAGTGAAGCATACCTTTTCATCTGTGCACTTTTTAATGAGCGCATCCCTGGCCTGGAGCTTGCCCTCCAGGACGCTGTAGTCTCCATCCTTCTGGTCGATCTGTTTCCTGTGCGTGTCCACCTGCACCATTAGCTCCGAGTTCCGCTTCTCCAGCCGGCTCCGCGCCGCGTCCGTGCGCTTCACCTGTGTCTGCACCTCCGCCAGCTCATCCAGCAAGCGGCCGTGCTTGTTGGACACTGTCCAGTAGTTGAAAGACAGTACGGCGATGATAACCATCAAGAAAATGAAGATTAAGGACGGGAGCCGACCTCCCCGTCGGTTTGCTCCAAACCCAACCATTTCACAAACAAAGTCTAACGATATTTCAGGTTGTTACTGCAACCTAATGAGCTCAATGAAGACTATTCTCCCGGTGTGAAACACATCCGTCTACGTGACATGCCGTGTATATGCGGCAAGTGCTCGGGAATACAGACGCTTCACAGACAGTCATGAATGTTAAAGGATCACATCTCTACTGAGCGTTGCTCTCCTTCCTTCTTCCGCTCGCTAGGCATCTTTCTCTGCAATTCGTCCAATGTTAGTAAGTGAAATACGCCCGCAGGGACGTGGCCTAGCTCAGCTGGCAGACGAGACGTGGACAGCTACAACACGGCGCCGTGGCAATGAGGAGTGCTATAAACCATATAAGCTAGCTGTACAACCTTGGCCTTCAGCTGATTATTTTATGCTTCTCTGGCAAATAAAGTAGTCCTGGACGCACAAACGCCTGGAGCTCCACTAATTCCCCAAATCACCCTCAAACAGAACTGCCACTGATCCTGAATTCTGACCCTTGCGTTAGTTAGCTCATATTTACTGCTAGCTAGCAGCCGTAGATGCGAAAACACAAACCGCTTCTGTCAGAGAACCGCACCGTCTTTAATTGCGAAGGACGGATTTCAGTTTTGCAACACAACTAATCAGACCCTAAATGCATACACTATGAATACCCGGTTTTATTACACTGTCCACTATTCACTGCCTTCCATACATCGCGTCTGCGCTGCATGAAGTTAGCTGCGATCCCTCCCTTTCATTTCCGATTTGCTAGCGAACACGCGCATTTCATAATAAAAGCCCACATTGGTATTCGCCTTTTTCACCGCTATGAACACATTTGCAGACTTCTGATCTATACTTACATGATCGGCGGAATCATTGTCCACACGACAATTGCAATCAAACCTGCTTTAACGCATTAAAGAGGCGACACATACAGACCGGAAGCAGGACAGTCTTGAAGAACCATGGAGCTGGTTCGGTTCTACTGATTTGACTTTACAGTTCAAACAAAGGTTCCAATTTTCAAAATTGTTTTTGTAAGGCATGATTAACCGAATAAACTAAATACCAAACATATGAGACGATGCCGTCTTTTTGTGTAGCGAAATTCTACTAAAATCTCAAACCTGAACGTGTCTCCATACAAATAAAGCAATTTATTTAAGGTTATTAAAAGTTGGATATCAGGGTTGTGCTGTGATGAATATTGTTGCCGCGCAGTGATGAGGTCGTGAGTTTGAATCTGGGATCTTTATGTGTGGATTTTGCAGGATCTCTCTCGGTAATCCAGTTTCTTCCCACAGTCCAAAGGCACGCATGCTCGGTGTTAGGTTGATTGCTGATTCTGAATTGGTCTGACTCTGTTAGGCTTGTAAGAAATTAGCAACCTGTCTTGGCATGATTATTGCATTGCCTAGGGTTCATGTCATTTTGGCCACTTCTTTTGATATGCAAAATGTAAATATCTGTAGACAAATATAAATTATCTAGTCAGGAAAAAAACCCCTCATACACGCAAAGCACTAAATATAAATGCATATTTTATTGTAACACAGATAAGAATTGTAACACAATGAGGTAAGTTAAATAATCCACATCTGTGATGTTCTTGAACCACAAAATAGTCACCACCCTGTCAGTAACAATTCCACAAAGTCTGCAAACAAAGTCCTGTTAATTCAGTTCACAGTTTAATACAAACATGTATTTTCTGTTTCTTATAAGGACAAGAGGAATACTGATAACACAATCTCCTTTGTCTTTCAGTCACTGATCCAAACTTACCAGCTGCGTATTTGTTTCTTTTTTAAGAGATGAAACTGAGTAGAAAAGATCCCCTGAGGGAGAAACATTCTTTTGTTTTTCTGATGAGAAATAAGCCACTACAGACACTGGCAGGCTCAGTCTGAGTTTGCTACCATTTCTGCTGATGACTTGGCACAGTCTCACAGGGCACTAGGGAATACAGTATGACAGCATTTCAGTAGCTTTGCGCTCCAGTCACATTGTTCAAGAGACAAGCTCACGATGCCCGAAGAGTTCTTAAATGCTCCACCGACATCAGATGCTCAGGACAGTGTGTCTGCAACACCAGCATCCTGGAATTGCCCTCAGAGTTTAGACCCGAGTCCTCGTTGGGAGAGTGGTCAGAGAATAGTTTCTCTGCACTCAAGGCTTTGTTCAGAGGAGGGGGAGCTCAGTGGGTTGGTGCAGGCGCTGGTTGTTTGTGGGAGATGCTTTGGACGGCGCATGGAAGGGGATGGGGATGAACTCAAAGCACCGCAGCTCTGGAGATGAAGATCCTCATGGCCACGCTTCCTGGGACTGCCTATGATGCGCTGGGTCATCACCTGTCAGCACAAAACCATCAGGAATCAATGGCAGACACATAATGGGAGCATTTTGAGACGTTGCGTGAGACACTGCTACAAAGCTGGCATTCCGTTATGCATCTCTTTTAAGCCTCTAGATGTTTCTGAGTTAAGTTTTGCAGAGGTACTTAAACTCTATTAAAAGTTAGATGGCAGACAATTTTCTCCAACTTAATGAAGAGAAAACAGATGTCCTTGTTTGTGCCCCAAACAGATTTGTGCCTAAGGAAAAGGAAACTCTAGGTCTCCTTGCCATTTTTGCTAAATCTTCTAGCAGTAATTTTGGGGTAACTTCTGACTCAGCTTTGGGGTGGTTATATTAAATCTCTGGTTCACTCTTGCTTTTATCACTTAAGAAATATTGCCAAGTGGAATTCCACTCTCTGAATTGGAGATTGTTATTCATACCTTTTTTCACCACGTCTGGATTACAGTAATTGATCGTTGACTCGTCTAAGCAAAACCTCCTCTGCAGGTTTTTCAGAACACCACTGCAAGGTTTCTGATTAAGCCTTCTATGCACTCACATGTTGCTAATTGAGTTACACCAGCTCCCCATTAACTTCAGGGTCCAATTTAAGATTCTGGTTTTGACTTTATTTGACCTGCATGGTCAAGCACCAGCGTACATTAGGGATCTTTTACATCCATGCAATCCTCGCAGGTCCTAGTCATGTAATCAGGGTCTGCTGGCTGTGCATCATACAAAGCTAAAGACTTGTCTTTTTGAACTCACTTTTGGGTAACTTTGTTTTTATGTTTCAGAATTTTTGTTGTGAAGCACTTTGTGATATTTGTCTTGCAAGGTGCCATACAAATATGTTTTACTTATTTTTACTTATGTCACCATGATGCTGTACTTTTTGCAAAACTCTGAGTAGTCTATTAATTTTTAGAAAAATAAATAAAACACAGGTGCACATCATCATTAGTCAAACCACTTCAAAAAATTAAATACATAATAAATAAAACACATAAAAAATTACTATTACTATAATTCTGAGCATCTGATTCAAAAGGATAAACCCGTTCAAACACCAGTATTGATGATAACTGTGATATTCAAAAATGAAAGTACTGTTAATGATATACATCAGACTCCAACATAGTGTTGGAAGTACCTTTATGCAACCATTAAGAGGAACTGTTCTTTATGCACACTTACAAAATTGTCCCTGCAGCTTCCCACAAGATCATTTTGAATTACATTTTGAATTCATTAGCAAAGTTTTGTTCTTCCCAATTTTCTACAGATTCTGATTTTTTTTAAAGTTATTACTGTGAATTATTTTGCCCGCAATAATGGTGTGGTTAAAATAAAAAATGCCGATTAAGCCTATCCAAATAAATGTCTCCCTGATTTTCATCCTTGCATGCTTGTTTTTGCTGTAAAGAGCCTGTAAAACACTGCTAACCTGTGTCCAGTTTGATAGCTTCTCACCAATAACCATCAAAATCAGAAGGTATGAAGTTTTCTAAAATATTCTGAACTATCAAAAGGCTTTTAGCTACAGCCACATTGGAGTGTGAATGTTAGATAGGAAGCAGGCGTAGAAAAAAGTGCTTGTACTGTATAAATTGGTGAGTGAGGCATGTTGTAAAAAGTGCTTTGAGTGCTCAAGTTGAATAGAAAAGTGTTATATGAGAACCAGTGCATTTACCATTCTAATCAGGTTACCTGATCTATGACATTGGCACTAAAGATGGCCTCCTCCATGTGTTTCTCATCCGATTTAATGACACACTTGATGTTGTTGACAACCTGCTGGACTTCAGGAGGTAGACTGCAGCTTGAGTGCTCCAGGAACTTAGCCACTAATATTTTGGTGTCTTTGTACATCTTAAGGTCAGCCAGGGAGTGTGGGCGCTCGTGGGAGGAGCGTGTGTGCAGAGATCTGGGTTTTAGGTTGATGTCCATTTTCTTGCTCTCCTTCTGCTGCTTTGTGGCACACACATGTGCAGGTTTAGCTCCAACTACCTCTGTTGAAATGTCTCTTGGCTCTAAGAGGGGGAAAAAAAGAATCAGGAAATAACCAAAACACTTTAAATCACGCACACCAAGGCAAGTACCACTATTTTTCTCCCCTTTGATGATACATTTTAATTTAATCCAGTGAATTCACTGGGTTACATTTTTTGACAAAATCGGGGGTGAATGTTGTATAGCAGCAGAGGTGTATGCTTTCCAAACCATCATAAGTCCATAATTTGTATGTTCTTACCCTGATCTGGTGATGCATGGGCTAAATCTTCAGTAGCAGGGTCATTTCCAGGGGTGAGGCCACAATTTTCTCCTATAGATGGGGGACAAAAAAACAAACAAAAAACAACTTAGCTACCCAAGATAGTTGACAGTAGGGCAACTACCAATGCTTAATTTTATAGTCAGTAAAATTTTCCAGATGCTTTGCTTAGTCCAAATGTCAGAAAAACATTCAAGGTCTTTAAAAGTCAAAATCATCATGTTGGAGAATCTGGAACTGAAAAATTGCTGATATTTTCTGCACTTACGTCCTGTCGTAGTGGAGCATGAGATAGGGTCACTGGTAGAACGGACAATGCGTGCCAGTTTGCGGTACCTCCTGGCTGCTCGGAGTACCCGAGGCCTCTCTGAGGGAGAGTGTCCACTTTGGGCTGAGGTAGAGGGGGGTTGTGATGCCGAGGAAGGTGACCAAACACTGAAACACAGCCTAGGGCCGCGTGGCCTGGCAGGAGGTGATGGCGAAGGAGAAGCAGCCAAAGGGCTGATAGCTGAAGTTCCACCAGAGGAAGCCACAGAGGTGGGGGAGCAAGGCTGAGGTGGTGGGGGTATAGTGACAGGGAGAGTGAGCTTCCGGCTCGTCATTCGTGCTTTAATGAGGGTGTGTGGTGAAGGTTTAGGTGGCTCCTCTGGTAAATGTTTGGCTGAGGCCAGCTCGTCACATATGTGCAGTGAAGCCCTGAGTTCCTCACATGGATGTGTGTTCTCTGCTGAATCCTCCTGGTCCAGATTGCTAAAGTTTTCTGAGGACCAGTCAGGTGAGCGCTCCAGCGACTCCTGGGTGTGCGAGGACTCGCTGTAGCCAGTATCACTAGGGCGAGCGTCAGTGTTAGTCAAGCCGCGACGGCAACGTGAGGGGTCACGTGTACAAAGTTCCAGGCTGGTGCAGCTTCCATCAGTGGGGGCAGTGTGGAGTGTGCCATAGGGAGAGGAGTCAGAGCCCTGCACCTCCAGGGAGCACAAGTCCTCTGAGGAGCAGGTCTGGTCCTGATCAGCCACCTCTGACACCATGAGTGAGGCACTGTCCACTGAGGCTGCAAAAAATGCTTTATTAGCATGATTACTAGCAGACAAAGACATCCAGGAACAAAAAAACACTGCAACTATTCAACCTGCCTTTACCCTGAGTGCTGAGTCCTGCAGTAGTGTTTCTCTCACATAGACTGGACTCAGTGGCCTGTTGCTCTATGCTGATGGTAACCTGAAAAGAAGAAATTTTTACTAAACATAATAACACTGTTAAATAAATACAGATATTTTATATGTCCCCTTTTGTAGAACTCATGTTGCCTAACCTTCAGTACCACTAATTAGCCTGTAGAGGACTCTGCAAGACCACAACACACACTGGCAGTAATTTATCACTATAAAGAGAAGGGGTACCAGTGCAGAAAATTACAGTATAATGTTGAGTTGAATCGGAACTTTAATTAGAATCACTAATGGCCTTTTTGAGGTGCATTATATGACATGTATAGGTTCAAAAAACCTCTTGTGAAATCATGTAGTCTTGAGCCTGAAACCATCAACTTCTAATGATTTTTCCTACATGGTTGCGTTTACTTTTTAACAGCTGAGCACTTTCAGGTGAGAAAACCTTCCTTTGAGTCATCTTTGATGGACACTGTTAAAAATAGGTATGAAAAGAACTATAGATTTAATATCTGTGATGGCACAGAGAACATAAGTGCAGAGTGTTAAGCAATGCTGAGAAGATAATTGAAGGATTTAGTAGAAGATTAGAAAGTTATTTTTAACACTGAACAATGAGAAGCAGCAAAGATTGTTTTTAAATAAGAAGCTCTGATCAGTTCAACACGACAGTTAAGGCAGCTGGATGACACGAAGCTTAAATCTGCTGTAATTTTTTGACTTCCAAATTTTGCAGGTAACATCAAAAATGCAGCTATGATATTAAAATATATATGATAAAATATTAAATGGAAGAAAAAAAAGATCCATCATTTAGTGACAGAAATCTGAGCCATTTTAGTCAGAATTGAAGCCTGTGAAAACACACTTCAGAAAGCTGGGTTTAAATAATATTCTAATTAACTTTGAAACCCACTTGTCTTTGAGAAAGATCTCTCTGAAATTTAACTGAAATACTCAATTTTAAAAAGAAGTCACATCACATTACCGAATACACAAGTAAAAAGAAAATATGAACCTGAAAATTCATTAATAATTAGAACCTGGTGAACTTCAGATTAAAGTTCACCCTATGCTCGGCTACCTTTATGGACTGTTGTGTTTCCTCACCTGGCTGGCTGGTGTTTGACCCACCACAGACTCATATGGAGGGGGCAGGTCAGTTGGGTAGAGGGTACCTGGGCTGTTGATAGGCACCCCATATATGGCACTGAAGGGAGAATGGGGAAAGTCCAGATGCAAACCTCTGTAAGGGACAGAGAAGCAAAGAATTAATCAAAAAATACAAATAAATAAAATACAAATAATGCCTTGCAGCTATAATCCTCTACCGACTTGTCAGGCTGCAGTTTCTGCCCTTGTCTCTGCGACTCATAGTATAATATAATATAATGCATATATATATATATATATATATATATATGTGTGTGTGTGTGTGTGTGTGTGAAGATTTATATCACACGTTCAGCACCTCACCAACTGTGAA
>VUQK01003932.1:32948-70688 GCA_015106715.1 Bujurquina vittata | reverse complement strand
CTCACTTTCAGTCCAGTCCTTGTACCTGACCATTTTCACAGGATTTTTGGCATTGTTTGATTGTTTGCCAAAACATTTGACACTGGCTTATGATTCAAGCATAAAAAGGCACCTAAACTCAAGGGATGACTACACATAACAGACAAGTTAGCAGAGAAACCACTAGCAGCGTATACAACCGGATATTTTGCTCCCATTTCTTCAGCTGAATCTACAAAAAAGGCAACAAAGTTTGACATACAGAAACTAGTATTTTTGCACCAACAAGGTGATTTCTAAAGAACTGTGCAGTAAACACTAAACAAGTAGAGGACAAAAAAAGAAGTGGCAGGCCTAAAAAAAAAAAATACATCAACAGCAGATGAACAGTACCTGAATGTCATGTCCTTAAGAAACAGGAAAAAAATCCTTCAAAAATGCAGGACCTGAGAAATGCAGCTGTCCCCTCAGTTAATCCATCTAGTGTTCACTTAAGCTTCATAGGCTGGCTGCCAAGAAGCATTTCATAAGGAAGGGAAGCAGGGAGAAAAGACGGAGGTATGCCAAATTATACAGTAAATTGACTAAAAATCAGTGGCAGCAGGTCTCATGGAGTGATGAATCCAAATTTGAAACTCGTGGTTCAAATCGTCATCAGTATGTACTGAGGAGGTCAGGGGAGAGGTGCAACAGTGAGTGTCTACAGCCATCTGTAAAACACAGTGGAGGCTCGGTCATGGTGTGGGGCCGCATTTCAGCCAGTGGGGTTGGAGATCTTGTCAAGATGGATGGAATTATGAATGCCGAAAAGTACAAAATTTCACTGGAGAACTATGACAGCGAACTAAACCTGAAGACTACCTGAAGAAATGACCGGCCTAAGAGAAAAAAAAAGGGTCATACCAAAATGGAATTGGGCAAACTCTCCATGTATGATTGCACGTTTCAGTAAATAACTGCACTATTTCACGTTGTCCTAGCAAAATATAAATAAGTGAGAGGTGACTTGAGACTTTTGCATAGTATTGTACATGCACATCTGAGCCCAAGAAAAGCTGATGCTGATGAGACAACAGACTGCCAAAGCATTCATTTTCTTTCTTCTAATCCAGTGTTCTTAATTTACAATAGGCTAAGATGCATTACCTTCTCATTGACCTGCTAACAGGGATGCTTTTTAAGGCAGTAAAAGAAAAATGTCTTAACAGAAAGGCAGTCTGATTGCAGAAGAAACTTAATGTAAAGTAAAAGGACAACAGAACAGGACTCAACAATGAACGTTTATGACACTGAGCGTTTTGTCCTCACTTTTCTTTTTTTTAAAGATGGCTTTTCGTACAATAGAAAGGACCAAATGTCTAATGAAACGTGTTTTGCAAAGCATCACGTTTTAGTAGAGTCTCTAGGTAACTCAGAAAAAAGGGGAATCAATCAACAGCATCTGTTCAACACATCACTGTTCACAGCGTGCGAAATTCATTTGGTGTATTTGTCAAGGCGGTTCAGTTGATCACTGCTGGGCATGAAAAGGTTTCAGGTCTTCTGATTGCCCATGAAATCAACTGCAGGAGCAAAGGTGCGCACACATTTATCCAGCTTGAAGGCAACAAATTTGACCTGTTTTGAATTATTATGTCTCTCTGAATCACACATTCACAGTAAGCAGGAATATGGAGTGTTAAAATGAAACGTTTACACAGAATTATATTGATAAAAGTCACAGGTTCAGTTTTTATATGTAGGTTTTGACAATGCATATTTCATATGTGTATAAAAACAGAATAAATGTAGAAAGTTTGTATATGTTCATGCTTCTATTTTTGTGTCTTTCCTCGGTGATACGTATACTTTTCTTCAACTTTTTTTTACTTCATTTGCGTATTTCAGTATTGCAGGTCTATTGCAAGTTGCAAGATAAATTAAGAAAAGCCTTCTGATATCAATTAGTTAATTCACCAAGAAACAAACAGAAAAACAGAAACTTTCCTTCGTCGAATGATCAAGTGTTGATTCAAAGACAGTTCAAAGTAGAGAAGGCGCTCAGGAAAGTCAGATTTAAACTCAGCTGCAAGCAGCACTGATCTAATTTTCTTGCTATTGAAAAAGCCGTGTCCTATCCTCCCTCCTGTGCTGGCAGCTCGGGTAACCTTTAAGGAATGCAGAATATGGTGCCAGAATTATTTTGGGCTGAGATTCAGATGTTAAAATAGCAAAAAAGGTTGCAGGGTAGATTACCAGGGAGAACACAGACAGTTGTGCTGCCGACTTCCATGTAGCTCTCGTACAGAGAGCCCATGAAAAGCAGCGTCTCCAGCCAAGGCAAGTGTCTACCAGCAATGTGTTCTTACAAATTTATTGCAGACATTTCACATTGGCAAAAATGTATTAGCATGTGGTATATTCATAATTTAAAGTGTGTGGATTTATTGTTTTGTGTACCTTCTGTTGCAAGGTAAACGTGTTTACAAAGTGCTTTTATAAATTGGTATGCATTGCCTGATGGATTATGATACTTTCTTCTTTTATTAATTGGCCTGCAAATCCAGATGAACTGCAGCTGAAAGGCTAAAGAGGGAAGCGTAATTCATAAAACCACCAAGAAGAGGCCCAGAGGAGGTAAAAAAGCCATTTTTATTTGCCCTCCATGTTAACCGCAGGCACTTTCCCATCCATAGCATCTTTAATTACACAGAAGTGGAGCAGGAAGGACAGGTTAGCCTAAGGGGGGAGGCTATGAAAGCAGTGCTGCAGCTCAACATGCGCACTAGGGAAATCAGTTCTCTGCCCCTGAGTGTGGGAGGCAGGAAAGGCTTGTGCTTATAGATCAATGAGGAGAAAGAAGAGCCTCCAGGTACACAAGGCACATGTTATACCTCTGCAACGAAACGCCTAACTCACACAAATACGCTTAACTCACACAGTCATAATCACAATCGTGTTGGCTGCAGCCTGTTGTCATGCACGCGTTCTGACAGACACACAAACAAGAATGCACATGCAGGGATGGATAGAGGCATCATGATGTTTGAGTAAACCTCCATATGTCATGGCGGCTAAACAAAAGGTCACTAAAACAGATTTGGTCTCAATGACTCATCCCTGTGGACACGACAAAAAAAAAAATCTCAAAACCCTGAGAGCAACATTATGTCTCCACACGCGGACAGAATGCAAATAAGAAGCTCAGCTGCTGCTCGGTTCTTTTCTGTAACAATGCCTACACATCACTTGTACGTCCACAGCCTCAAGCACAGTCACACACCTGCCTAAATGATGCTAATGTATACAGTATGCATAAAGTCTCTCTGGAGCTCAGTGTGTAAATTGTAAATGCACAGGTTAGACTTGCCTGCAGCAAATTCAAATTGGTTTATAGGTGTTTAAAGGCCTTGAATGCCATTTTTTTTGCATCTCTGGAGATAAATAAATGGATTGACTGCTACTATATAGGCAAATTAATGAAAACATCATAAGGTCAGGTTACAATTATATGATCTCTACTGTGGAATGCATTCATTGTCATAATTAGAGTCTGTATTTAAAGGCTACAGGCCTGTATATGAAACCTGCTACTAATTAACGATCCTCACTGTAATCTCACTCAGCACTTTGCAGTTTTCTCTCAGTGTTATCTCAGATGATGCATGCACTTCAATTAGACATTTCACTGAAGTTATTTGGTATTCATGGAAAATACAGACCCTGAAACTCTTTGCACGCCTTTCTCAAAGTTTTAAGTATAGTAGAGGGCAAAGTACAGTGAAGCGCACACTTTTATTGGCTTCTCAGTTCTTATCATGGTTCAAATTTCAGGGCAATGAACAATTCTGTTCTTAACGAAAAGTTGTAAAAGCAGAAGTGGAAAATTCAGACATGCCCAGAGGCCTCAGCTGCCTGGCGAGCCCTGAGGGGGCAGAAGCCAGGTATGAAACCCCCCCAGCTTCAGAGCTCCAGAGGCTGATGTGGACAAAAAAAGGGACCAGCAACCATCTGGATGAGGTTCATCCCAGGATCTACATTGGAGACATGTGAGACTGAAATGTTACTTCAATAATTGAGTGTGAATAATGCATTTAAATCTAAATTCACCTGTCTTTAGTCATTTATTAATTCAGTATTCTGCGAATTGGATTCAGATTGTGAGTGCACGTGCAAGTAAAGGAACCTTTATGAGTTAAAACGCTCACTGACTACTTCATAAGCGACACCTGTTCAACTGCTCATTAATACAACTATTAAATCAGCAACTCACTCGACTCTAACTTAGTTGATTTTGGTCATGAAGGCCATGCACGCACCAGACGGGCTGGTCTTTCAAAGTATTTCAGAAACTGCTGAGTTACTTGGATTTTCCCACGCAAACATCTCTGGGGTTCACAGTGCATGGATCCCTCCTCCTTGTATCAACAGTTCAGAGTGCTGCCGCTGGTGCTGTAATGGTGCAGAGGGATATTTTCTTGGCACACTTTGGTCCACTTAGTGCCAGCTGAGCATCGTTTAACAGCCACTGCTGAGTATTGTTCCTGATCATGTCCATCCCTTCATGACCACAGCGTACCCATCTTTTAATGGCTGCTTCCAGCAGGATAAAACACCATGTCACAAAGCTCAGATCATCTCAAACTGGTTTCTTGAACATGACAATGAGTTCACTGTACTCAAACGGCCTCCACAGTCACCAGATCTCAATCCAATAGCACACCTTTGGGATGTGGTAGATCAAGAGATTCGCATCATGAATGTGCAGCTGACAAATCTGCAGCAACTGTGCGACACTTTTATGTTAATATGGAAAAAAAATCTCAGAGGAATGTCTTCAGCACCTTTGTTGAATCTGTGCCACCATTTCTGAAGGCAAAAGAGGGTCTTACCCAATATTACATAAACAAGTAAACAATCAATGATACATTGCCATACACTGTGTGTTACCAAAGAAGAAAAAAATGCCCCCCAAAAAGGCAAAAGCAGGAATTAGATGTCTTGTCCCCTGCACTGTGCACTCAGTCTCTCTGTATCATTCATATTAAATTTTAATATTATAACAACTCAGTTAAGTAGTCTAATGATTTATGTTTTCCTTGACTGTCCACCATTTTCCTTCTTCTGCTGTAGATAGCTTTGTTCACTTTACCCTCGTCATTTGGTTCGTTTCACTGCAGATGTCATTTTTTCCCTTTAGGTATGCAGCCAAAGACAAAAGGACTCTCCAGGCTCATCGCATCACCCACGTGCTCAATGCTGCTGATGGCAAGTTCAGTGTGAACACAGGGCCCAGCTTCTACCGGGACACCGCAATCACTTATCATGGAGTCGAAGCTTTTGACATGCCATCCTTTGACTTGAGTCCCTTCTTTTACCCAGCGGCCAGTTTCATCAAGAGCGCTCTGAGCTCTCCTACAGGTGAGGCGCTGTCGCAGCGCTCAGGGTGCGCTTCATCATTTTCACACATTAACTTGGGGAAGACAAGCAAAGCTACAGAAACATTTGTCAGTCAATTCCCATTTACAGCAGACCCCAGTTGTATCACTCATTAAAATGCAAATCAAACACTAAACATAATATCAAGCTAATATCTTTCCCCCATGGTAATCTTCTCATAAGCTCAGACCTTGGCCAGGAAAATTGGTTTTAAATGGATTGCCCTGGCAATTTGTAAGCAACACTTTTATTGGACATGGAAATTACACAATTATGTTTGTGGCCTGTGCCTGCCTGGCCTGTTATGCAAAGTGAAGTCGGTATCTGACATGACAGTAATAAGATGAGGCCTCCTTCTTCACATGCTGGCTGATCGGGGGCTCCAGTGTGTGGCGGGGCCTACAGTAATCCCTGGCAGAAATACACAGAAGCCAAGACAGTTCAATTACTCGCTCCTCTGCGCCCTAATCCTCAGGCCTGATAAGGAACCAGGGATTACCGTGTGTAGAAACATTTGTTGCAACATTGTTGAAAACTTTTAGTCAGGAGCAAGAAGTACTTCTCCCTGTGATGTGCATGGCGTTTAATCCACAGAGGAGTTACAAATTAGATATTTAGAATAAACTTTACAACAATAATCCACTGATTGCATGTAGACATGGAGCTGGTAAGTTGGCTGCATTCTGAAATGATCCCGAGGAAGTCCGATTTTCTTTGTTCCGACTGGCAGGTAAAGTGTTTGTCCACTGCGCCATGGGTCTCAGCCGCTCATCCACCTTGGTTCTGGCTTACCTGATGATCCATGAGAACATGACACTGGCGGACGCCATCAAAGCTGTGAGCGCCAACAGGAACATTTCTCCCAATAACGGGTTCTTGGAGCAGCTCCGAGCACTGGACACAAAGCTCCACTGCAAGGGATTACCGAGGAGCTTCAACGGGCGGACTTAAAAATAAAATCCTTCAGTCCATAAATATGGATTATATTTGTGACCGCCCCCCCCGTCTATATCTGAGTGTTAAGAAGCTATTACAGTGAAGATATGAATGTAAAGCATGTTCTAATTGTTTGTGCTTTGTAAGGTAAATGTCATTTTTGTGAGGAAATTAAAGGGTTGTTGTTGTTTTTGTAATGAACAATGTATTTAAAGATCAAAACCAAATAATCAAACCTTGCATCTACTATTTCATTGCAGACTCCATTTGCTGATGAAGATTGTGCGATACGATGAGAAGTTTAAAAGCAGCCACTAAATGTACACACTTTGTCAGAGTTGCTTTGTCAACAGCTGAGCGTGATTCACTTCTCTCAGCAGTTGAAATCATCCCGAGCATACTGACTCAGAGCTACACTGCAGAAAATCCATTCACAGCCCAGCTTATATAGTTTTTATGTTCTTAGTAATGAAAGGAACAAGCTATTTCATAAAAGACAGGCTTTTATTTATTCTCTGCAGATGATTTAAAATAATGACACACAGCAGCAGCATCTACAACAGCAGTGTGTCAACCTGACAATAATTTCCCACCATGTTCTGAATATTTGCACTACTACAACCATTAGAACTGCAGTGGCCCGGTGGTTGAATTTATCACAGCATAAGCAGCCTGGCTTCTACCACAGTCATCTGAGGAATAAATAGTCCACGCTGCTTGTGCCCAGTCTCTGGTATGTTCAGCTGTCTCGTTCCAGTGGGGCTCAGCCTCGAAACAACGCTGATATCCAGCTCAGATGGAAAACAGCGTGAGCTGCACCAGTAAGGTTAGGGTTTTGCCTGCATGAAGAAACACCAGCGGGATAACAGTGATAAATTCTCAATATTTCCACCCAGGAACATAAAGTATCTTGCAAAGTTATTTATCTACGTACTGAGTTGAGTGAAAAGTGATAATTATACAACAACACTGAGGCGCGAGGTGCAGAATATGACCTCAAAGGAGGAGCCAAAGTATCAGACACCACCCACCTGCGATCTGCTCAGCCTTCTGTTGAAGAACAGACACCCCACTGGAGCTGTCAATGAGGTTTGGCCCAACCTCTACATTGGAGATGCGTAAGTGACATTCTCACTTTGGGGCCCCGCTGCAATATGGTGATCTGATTGTGAAACTGTCGCTGCAAACAAGTGGCGTATTTGGCCAGCTGATGGGACAAATATAAAATCTGTACATTTGAGTCACCCAGTGATGCATTTGCACGCATATGCTTCCAGAGCTGTACACAGGCAAGAAAAAGGGCTAAAAATGGCATTTCTTATAGCCTCTCCTGTGTCATTTCCAGGGCTGCAGCTAAGGATAAAACCCTGCTAGTTAAACTGGAAATAACACACGTGGTGAATGCTGCAGATGGCCACCAGCACATTGACACCGGGCCAGGTTTCTACAAAGACGCCAACATACTGTATCACGGAGTAGAAGCACCAGACTGTAAAGATTTTGACTTGAGCCCTTTCTTCACTGAGACGGCTGATTTTATTCATGGTGCTCTGAGTCAGAAAGGTATGAGTCCATTTTAGCAACAAATAACAAAACAAACACATAAGGACGGCGGCATAATAATATTTTACAGCGCCGCACGTCCTGACTTAGAAAAATACATCATCAAGATGAAAAATCAATAGTGATGTAAAAAATTTCAAGAACTCATGACTGAAAAATGTTGCATATATTAAATGCATCAGAATAAATAGTTGTCTTTGCGTCTGCGTGGTGTGTGGAGACTCCACATGAATGTACATTTTTTGCTCTATAATCTAACACATTTCACATTTTTAAATGGTAATCCATTTTCTTGCTTTGTTTTAACCCAACAAGCCACAGAGTTCGCAGCATACTGGAGAGTCTGTCTTTCGTCCGTGCAGGAAAGGTGCTCGTCCACTGTGCTCGTGGAATCAGCCGCTCAGCAGCTCTTGTATTGGCCTTCCTCATGATCAAAGAAAGGCTTACGCTGGTGGAGGCTGTGGAGGTTGTTTGCAGACATAGAAACATTCTCCCAAATGTTGGATTTCTGAACCAGCTCCGTGACCTGGACTCATCCTTACGAATCGAGAGGATTCAATACAGAGAAGTGGAAAGTATATGCTTCCATTTATACCAACTATTTTAACTATTTTGACATCCAGCTTGTAATTTTTTAACTTTTTTGTTTTGTATGTCACTTGGAAATTTATAGGAGATACTTGGTCAGGGTGAAATTTTGAGTATTATTTTCTGGATAGTATTGGGCAAAATTAATGCATAATGTATAATTCTTTTATATCTGTCACAGAAAGTCAAGGTGCACCAGAACTGGAATATACTCCCTGGACACCTGTTAGGTTCATCTTTCTGGAACCGGGTTGGACACTTTTTTACCTTCAGAATCTCTTTAATTCTCCACAGATTCAACAAGGCGCTGGAAACATTCCTCAGAGATTTTGATCCATGTTGAGATGATAGAGCTGCTGCAGATTTGTCGCAGTTGCTATTAACGTGTCCAAAGTGTGCCAAGAACATATCCCCCAGACATTACACGACCAGCACCAGCCTGAACTAGTTGGATCCATGTTCTTAGCTGATAGGAGGGGCATCTGGTGTGGTCTTCTGCTGCTGGAGCTCATCTGCTTCAAGGTTCAGTGTGTTGTGCTTTCAGACACTCTTCTGCATACCTTGGTTGTTCACTAGGTAGCAAATTTCCACTTTAGTCTTGTTTTTGGGTTTAAACTATGTTTTTCTAGCTCTGTCCATATAAACAAATTAAAAATATATATTTTCGATGCCAAAACTTCACTTTTGTGGTTTGGACAGTGAGTTTTACAAATTTGTCATTTTTCCGTATAATGTGGTTTTCATTTAAGTTTCACTCTTTATCCAAACAGTTTTCTCTTCAAAAATTGCTTATAAAATGGCAAAAATGTTCAATTAAAAGAATAAATAACAATAAATTGATGTAACAAAAATTCAGTTTGATCAAATCTTTCTTTAACTGTTCAAACACAAAATTTCTTTCTTGGCAACACTAAGGCTGATAACCATGTGGAACCATAACACCTTAACAACTTCAAGGAGAATATGGGAGCATATTCAGAGGAAGAAGGGCGCTTAATGAACTTTGAACACATATCAGGGATCCTTCAGTGAAAACACGATGGGAGACTACATTTGGGGCATTTCAGCAGGTCATCGTGACCATGTCTACATGCTTAAATGTACAGAATTGCTGCCATGTGATTGGATGATTAGATATTATTTTCATAAACGAGCAGCTGAACAGCTGAACCTAATTAAATAACCAGTGATTGTATTTTGTTTTGTAATTTTCATTTTGATATTTTAAAAAAAATAATTCCTGGGGTTATAAAATGTCTGTATAAACCCTGTCTTGGTGGGTTCATTTTGGTGGCTCCATGCACCCGTATCATGACTGTAGCAGTCAAATGGCAGGGAGAACACTACTGGAAACAACACAGTCAAGTGATATATCAGAACAGCATTCATAATAACACTCTTAAACACACACAACATGCAGAACAACACAAAGTGGAGCTGGCATGGAAGTGTTTTGTCAGGTGAGCGATAAGCGCAGACAGTCTGCCTGCCAAACACATTTTGTCACAACTGAAAAGTTCAAAACTGTTCAGTCCTTTCACGTTCAGTTACTAATTTTTGACACAAATGGGACCTGATTTGTATACGCGAGACATGGCTGTTTTATTGTTACCTTTATGTATCTTTCATATTAAAATCATGTATTTTACAATCTAATCTAGATTTTTGGTTGAATTTTTAATTTTTTTTTACCTTGTGGGCATTCTGTGTTTTCCATTAACTGAAACGTATGAAAGTCAATTAGCCCACTTGTGCATGAGCTGTTTAATTAATTGTTTCAAAAACTCCCATTGTAATACAATGCTGTTATATAGACTGTTTATGATTCAACTAATTAAAGAAAAACACCTCATTACCTTATCATTTAACTTTAGTAAAAATGTAAAAGGCATAAAATATGATTTTTGCACTAAAAGGGTGATTCCCAAAGAACTATTAGCAATTTCCAACGCATGCAAGGAGCTAAATGTGCAAAAACAGTGGCGTGGCCCTTTAAGCTCATGTCTTAAACACGGCACAATCAAGATCAAGACCTCTGCTGTACTGGAACAACACAAAGACAGCGCATGCTTATAAATAAACAATGCTCCACTTGCTTTTTCACATTTCTCAAAATACTGCATCTTAACTGCTGCAATCCAGTGACGTACAGTTAAAACTGTGATGTGTCTAAAGAGCCTTGATACAAGATGACAAAAATATGCCAGCATGGTTTCTGAGCGTGTATACAGATTCAGGTCAGACTTTGAAAAGAGATGAAAAACTGAAGCCATCTTAATAAGAGATGCTCTCCAGAGCTCGCTGGGAGAGAGATGCTGTCAAAATAAAAGGAATTGGATATCACAGGTTTAATGATTTCACTGTCAGAATGAATGATGGCAGAGTATGAAGATATGAGGGAAAAATAAAGGAGTTTGATGGTGTGAAAACTCTGTCTGACATGTTAGCAGCTTCATCCAGCCATTCTGCAATGCTGCCATCATCACACTCTCACTTTGGGGCTTGCATTTAGCTCGCTGAACGGACTGTGCATATCATATAATGGGGAATCAAAGACATGTGCCATCCTGTGAAAAACCTCATCTGTCTAACAGTCTGACACATTTCAGTTCTCTTTTGGCCCCGAGAGGCTCCAGAAGATGCTGAACATCCTTAACGGGTGTTGTGAGGCTGTGCTTACACAGCTTCTCGCACCGTCTGAAGATATGCAGAAAGGCTAAGAGAGACTGACACAATTTCAAGGACTTGCTCATACGGTTGAGCAAAAGCTCAGAGTGCCCTGTTTACTCGAGTGAATATGGGTATCCTTTGGCAAGTGCAAAGTTTGGATAAGCACAGCTTCCTGCCAGCAGCAGAGATTAAAGTTGTGTGTTCAGAAGTGGATGGCAGGGACTGGCTGGGTGGAAGTTTTCCCCACAGGCAGAGAACGTGGCAGCTAAGGTCAGGGGCCCGCCACATCACAGCCCTAAAAATATCCTCTGCATTTGATGCCCGTCACAGAGCGGTTATACAATCTGCGCCCTGACTTGAGCCTGCCAGAACTAAAACCTTACCATGTTCTGCCTTCAAGGGCTGCTTCACAACAAGCTGCCAGAATGATGAAAACCAAATTCCCGAGAAGGAAAACGAAGGGCTTCAATCTCTGGGTGAGTGCTGCTGAACATGCATGTGAAAAACAAAAACCAAAACTGTATTTTTTCCTGACAGCAGAGAGAGAAAAGTGGATGGGAGGTGGAGAGGGGGGGGAAAGCAAGTGTGGCATTTCTTTTTCTCCTTAAGCAAATAAATCATGTGTGAGAGGAAGCCACAGTGAGAAAATGGCTTCTCGCGAGTCAAAGACTGGCACAAAGATAAATGTTACTCGGGCAGCAGAGGAATCCAGTCCAGTGGATGATTATTCCACACCTGGGGGCTATGAGCTGGAGAAAATCCTCAACCGAGGGAGTGTGGCTTACACTCATGTCAACGAGGTTTGGCCTAATGTCTTTATTGGGGATGAGTAAGTAAAAAAAAAAAGCGTAAAATTTCTAAGCTGAATAAAATAATAGAGGATTTAAATTATACTGACACTGGCTTCTTACAGGGAGACTGCAAAGGACAAGTACAAACTGAAGAGGCTGGGAATTACGCACATCCTGAATGCAGCAGAGGGGACATGGAACAGTGTGGACACCGGACCTGGTTACTACAGTGACATGGACATTGTATACTATGGTGTAGTAGCAGAGGACGTCGCAACCTTTGACCTCAGCCAGTATTTTTTCTCTGCTGCCCAGTTTATTCAGAAGACACTGAGCAATTCTCAGAGTAAGACACCTGCACAGACATCACAGAAAAACTGATCTGACCCCCAAAATTGACAGAATAATGCCTTAAATCTGTTCTCTGATTCATCTGCAGACAAACTGCTGGTGCACTGTGTGATGGGAAGGAGTCGGTCCGCCACACTTTTCCTTGCCTATCTCATGATTTGTGAGAACATGACAGTGGTGGATGCCATAGAGCACGTAAAGAAACGCAGGCGCATCATCCCTAACTGGGGCTTCCTGAAGCAGCTGAGAGAGCTGGACCAGCACCTCCTGGAGAAAAGGAGAAACTCTACTGGGGAGAGCTGATCAGTTTGAGTCTGAAGTCAGGGGACTCCAAGTCAAGTCCCAGATCTTAAGATATGTCCACTTCATGTTACAAGTTACAGCCATGTGAAAAAAAAGTGTTCACTAGATTCTAGGCAGTCCTGTTAAAAGCTAAGTACATCCTTACTGCTTCCATAGGAATTAAGAGGGTAATTAGCAGCCAGGTGCTGCTAATCAAATTCACTTAATTAACTGATTATCAGTAAGTGTGGGCACCTCTACAAAACCAGGCAGGTTAAATATTAAAGTTCATGACAGTATAATAAGAAAAAGGCCAAACAAGTGTCATTCATTTGGAGAAAGTCTCTGCTCTGATGATTTAGGATTGTTTTGCAGCCACAGGACCTGGGCACATTGCAGTCTTTGAGTCAATCATCAACTCCTCCGTATACCAAAGAATTCTAGAGGCAAACGTGAGGCCATCTGTTTGACAGCTAAAACTTGGCCAAAATTGGATTATGAAAACAATGTTCGCAAGCACAGCAGCATAAGAATGGATGAAAAAGAGAAAAATCAAGGTGTTGCAATGGTCCAAAGTCCAGACCTCAACCCAGCTGAAATACTGTGGTGGGATTTTTATAGCGCTGTGAATAAATGAATGTCTGCAAGCCTCAATGAACTGTTAAGAAGAATGGGCCAAAATTCCTTCACAATGTTGTGAGAGACTGATAAAGTCAAACAGAAAAACATTATCTCCTTATTGCTGCTAAAGGTGGTTCTACAGGCAGATGAATCACAGGGTGCACTTAGTTTTTCCACAGGACTGTTTCAGGGCCACTGGATAAATGTCCTAGTTGAGGATCAGGTCTATTAAAGCGGGTCTGAAGACGAGCCCAACTCATAAGTATTTTGAATCCAAATCAAGTCAGCAAATCTCCAGCCAAGTCACTGACAGACATTTTCAAGCCAAGTCTCAGGTTAAGCCAGATCCAAGTCTGCTAAGCAAATTACAAGTCAAGATCTTCAGGTCTTCCACATCTGTAGTTGCTGAATGTGAAAATGATGCAACATTTAATGTTTCAATAAATCCGAATGCATTTTAATGCAACGGCAAATAATTAAATACCCACTGTGTCTGGCTTTGCAAGCCCAGTTTGTTGTCCTATTTGTGTTTTGCTATTCTTGGACTTGTTCTTACACGGTGGAACGTCGGCACGTCAGTGTTACTCACATTTTGAACCTTGTACTGCTTTATCTTATAATAATTAGCTGCAGAGAAAACACCTGACTGCATTACCACAAACCTTCCAAATCTACTGCTGGTTTCTGTGACACCGCCTCAGCTTGTAAATGTTTGAAATTAAAAGGAGAACAATCAAGTACATGGTCAATCATAATTTATTCTTATGCTAAAATGTACAGCATTAAGTGACTGACAAAAGGAGAAAAGTCATAAATACAAGAATGTCATTCTGTCCGATTTGTGTGCACATAGCCAGGTATTTCCCCCCTGTTCTTACCAGCAACTTTGTACAGGTAGAAAGGTTACAAAAGAGCAATATAAACAAAAACACAAGTACAAGTTGCGTTTTACATGCAATCCATTAGCTTAGTTTGGTCTATTCACAGGATCTATTCTTCTACACTTCGGTAAAATATAAATCCAACATTTTATAAAGATAGAAAACAAATCTACAGATGGAATGAAAACGTAGCTTTAAAGGCATTATGTAAAATATCAACTTTGGACTAAATTTATATTTTCTTTATTGTTATTCATCATTATAATCATTTAGTTCTTTTTTTTTAAATTCTGCCACACTTCTTGACATTTCAAAATGTTTTAGAATTTTTCCGGGTACAAACACTGAGATATGCTTTGTTACTTTGACAGAAATCAGTCTGCTTTATTAAACAGAAAGCTGCCTCAAGGAGATCTGTTACAAAAGACTTCAGAATTATACATACATAGCAATAAAACCTCTCAAACCAAACAGAAAACAGGACTAAGTTTACATTTTTTTTTACATTATTAGAATTAACAAAATATAGTTTCATCTTTCTCCCTGTGGAGGGAAACCTAATAAAGGCCAGATATTTTTAAAATGGCTTGCTATTAAGCACAACACTTGTACAGTACTACTCAATGCACTGTCACTAACAGAGACTGAAGCATGCTAGTTGTCACTTTACAAAATAAGTACAATAATTTAAATATACAAAGGCATGAGTATAGTACAAACTAACTGTCAGCACTGTTAGACAGGTACACTGAACAGGTTCAAACGGCCACTATCTCCACTTGTAGCAGGCACATTAAATGGCTTCATTTGAGGCTGCTACACAAGACCACTGATGAAATCTCTACCTGTGAGCTCTGAACCCGCCTGGCCTAAAGACACATCAGAGACACTAACACTAATTAAATAGATTTTCATCGTAATGATGTAAGGCTTCCCATCTGGAGGAACAAAAATACTTTTTAACATTAGCTTCAAAATTTACTCATTGATGAAATTTTTTGCATTCTTTCCAAGTGCTGCTGCTTCTGCTGGTTTTTTAAAGTCATTAACAAGAACAAAAATAAGAGCGAGCGAGAGACAGAGAGAGAGAGAGACACCAAAAAAAGGAAAACAAGGCCAAATCAGTGCATCTTTTAACAGCAAAATGCACACGAGGAGAAGCAGCTCAGTCCTGCGGACAGTTACCGCCTGATGAAAGGCCCTTTCAAGGACTGCTTGGACATGCCTGTGTCCATGTAGCCATGGTGCCCAGCTGGAGTGTACACCATGTTGCCATGTGGTGGAGCCTGCATGGGCTGCTGGGGGTATGGCTGTGTTCCCATCATGCCCATCTGCATAGAGTACTGGGGTGACTGGTTCATATAAGCATGGTTGCCATGGTAGCCACTGTTCATCATGGGCTGGCTCATGCTGTAGCCATTCATGGCATTGAGGGAGGACATGTTCATGGAGTTGACATTGTAGGCTGGTGCCGGCATGATGTTCATGCTCATGTTCATGCGTGGCATGGCGGCCAGCGTCCTGGATGGTGCCTGCATGGCAACAGCCTGTGGCGGCCGGGGGTACATCTGCTGCTGGTGGTGCGACAGCGAGGCCGATTTGGAGCGTGCAGAGATGTGGTTTTTGGAGGCCATCTGAGGCTGGATCCGCTGCGGGGGCGGGATGCCCATGTTGCGCTGCAGCATCATAGATGGTGGTGAGCTGAGATTCGGGGACGGGGTCATGGTGGCCTGCACCTGTGGGTTGGGGACCCGATGTGACGTCTGGGATAAGGATACCAGGCTAGAGTGCTGTGAAGATAATGAAGGGGTGTTTGCGTATGATGTGATGGGGTGTGAGGCTGAGTGGTTGAAAGGCAGCGAGTGAGGGTGGTCTATGAATGTGTTGGTGAATTGCTGCAGTTTGGCGAGACTGAGGCCAGATGACTGAGAATAGTGCCCGCTGCCATACTCCCCCTGGTGGTTGATCCTCTCATAGAGGGCGAAGTTTGGGTTGCCAGATTCAGGGATGTCTGCCAGCTGCACAGTGGTAGCGAAATTGGTGGGTATGGCGCACTGAGTCATTGGTTGCTGTTGGCTGTGCTGACCGTGCTGATTGTGAAGGCTATGCTGAGCATGCTGATTGTGCTGGCTGAGCTGATTGTGCTGCAGGTGGTGATTGTGGTGGTGACTATGCTGGTTGTGGGGATTGTGTTGAGTGTGCTGGGCTAGCTGATTGTGTGGACCATGCTGATTGTGTTGGGTGTGCTGATTGTGAGGACCATGCCTGCTGTGGGAGGTGTGTTGACTATGTTGGCTGCGTTGGCTGTGTTGACTGTGCTGGTTGTGCTGACTGTTGCTCGGAGGCCTCTCCACCACCACGCAGCCCTGTGGCGACTTGACGTTGCAGTGTGGCGGTGAGCTCAGGCTGTTCTGCTGGATCATCCCGCAGCTGCTGGGGTTAACAGCAGCCATTTGTTGACTAACAGCACAGCTGCTCTGGGGCAGGCCACTGGATGGGATACTGCCGTATGAGCAGCTGTTCTGGCCCATGGTGGAGTCGTAGCTGCTGGGGTTCTCATAGTTCTCCGTGGTACTCTCAATGCTGCCCAGATCGCTGAAGCCACTGTCCACCACCTGCTGGGAGTGATCAGACACTGACGGCACATCCATCATGGGGCTAGTCTCCATGTTATGGAGTGACGGCACTGAGATGGCACTGTGGTCAGGACTGATCTGCGTGTAGCCATTGTCCAGGATGGAAACAGCAGGGCTGCTAACAGAGCGTACTGATTGGCTGGGGTGGGAGTGCGCAGAGGAAAGGGGGCTGCTGTGGTCTGACTGGGGGCAGTCATCCAGTGAGGTGATCTGGGGGCTCTGCCCCACATGAGCATACGTTTGCAGGTTCCTGCAGGGCTCCTGGCTCTCGACGCAGTCCTGGAAAACATTCTCCCGCTCAGTCTCCTGCGTCAGGGATTCAACAGCTTGAGCTGTCTCTGAGTCAATCTCTGTGCAGACTGGGGGTTCCTCCCTCAGCATGGGACTGAGTGCTGGCCTCTCTGCAGGCGGAAGAGGCAGGCGGTGTTCCGGACAAGGACTTGGCATACTCTCTTCTTCTGACTCAGAGTCTACAGGATTATCAGAGTCTACAGCTGCTTTTGAAGCGACTACTGCTGCTTCAGGTGGTGGTGTTGCTTCTGACGTTTCTGTCGGTGCACTATCCTGGATGCTTTCTGCAGCAGCAGCTGGTTCCGCTTCACTACAGAGTACTGAAGAAACCTGCTGACTCAACTCAGAGTCATCGTCTTCTTTTGGATCTAAAAAAGTTGGGGTGCATTTGGGTAAGTCTTTCAAACTCTGTTCCAGGTCTTCTGCATTATTCTCAGGCCCTGCTGTCTTGGTGTGTCCGTCATCTTCATCATCTGCATCCTGATCCTCTATCTGAGCTCTTTGCTCGCCCTCCTCCTCATATTCTTCATTGTCATTCTCTAGCGATACAGCACCCTCTGTGCTGTGCACCACATCTTTGGCTGTGGATTCCTGCTCATGTTGGCCGTCCTGCTGGTCATCTTCAGGTGGTTCTGGGGAATCACCTGCATCCACATGCCTTGGGGACACAGCACCAGGAGAGGCAGCAGGGGAGCACACCAGAGAAGCTACCGGAGAAGCTTCAGGGGAGCTCGACTTATGGGACCCATGGTCAGCAGGACTTGGAGGCTCAGAGGGGAACCTGTCTAGCATTATATTGGGACTTGCTGAGCCCCTGCCTGCTTTGCTGCCCTCATCTGCATGGCCAACATCCTGGTGCGGCCCATCCTTTGCTTCCTCAGTCTGCATATGATGCTGCTCTGCCTCCATTGGAGTTTCAGGGGGTGTGTAGAGGTTCAGCTTAAAGCCCATCTTTCGTTCATTCTTTAGCTTCCATTTAGGAGGGCCACGTTTCACTCCTTTGGGCCAGCCTTTCTTCCGTTTCACTGGACGAGGTTTGTTGGGTCTCTTAGAGAGATGATCAGCTCCTATAGATCAAAAATATGAAGTACTTTACTGTTTGTCATGGCATTAAAGAAAAAAAAAAGAAAGAAATAATGTAAACAATCTAAAGGTTTTTTTTTTTTAAAACAACAGTCACGGTTCACATACCTTCATTCCAGTGTTTAAGATTGTCTTTTGGTGCATTTTTCTCCAGCCTTGGGCGACCTCTTCGTCGTTTCAGTGGTGCAGCTGGTTTCTTTTCGTTGTGTGCCTCCTCCTCCTCTTCTTCATCCATCTCACCGACTCTAAAGGTGCGTTCCAGAAGAGGCATGGGACGTTCATCCTCTGAGTTGTCAAATGGCTCGTTCAGCACCTCTGTCGTCTCAGAGATGGTTTCTGTTGTTACACTGCTGTTTATTCGCTTCCTTTTACGGCCTCTCTTCTTGAGAACAAGAGTTCTCTGAAATACAAATATAAGAAGAACCCATGAAACCAAACCTCCTTCAGAACAGTTTAGTTTTGTTAATGCTAGAAAGTAGGGCAGTAGGTGGATGACCTTGATGAAGGTACAGCTCTGAAACTCACTCAGGATTCTGTCCTAAATGTAAAATGTTAAAACCACACTGCAAGACTAAATGTTTGAGCAATGCAGCCTGGTGTGGAAACCCACAAATGAGAAAGGCAGAGTAAGCAGAAACCACAGTCTATATTTTACATTCTCCAGTTGTTTCCCACCGACTGCCTCAGACTCAACTGCTCTTCCCTCCAAAATCCTTCATAAGAAAAATGTGAAATGAATACTGTAACTAATGCACTAAATAAACCCCATCAACCAAAGTCATTCTTCTCTGGTTTCCATACTGTTTTTGTTGAAATGGTCTCCCTGACATCATGCAGCCAGTTGTAATATTATCTCTAGCACAAGGGGGCAGTGCCATATAGACAGAACAGATGTGAGATGCACAGAGGAGGGCAGTAAATTAACCATGACCATTGACAATAGTACAAGGTTTAGCGTGCACAGTCCTGACACCAACAGTGAAAACATAATCTATTATCTACAGCTGCAGGCACTCAGGGAGGCTTTTTGAGATGACAGGAGGAAGCCACTGAACCCTACACCAAATTCATGAATATTTATCAAACCTTTCCATCTCAACCACAACATGGTCTTTAATGAAGGAAAACATCTAGATATACACTCAATTCCACTTTGTGCTAGAAGAAAACTCCACAGCAGTGCAGACAAACACTCATAGTCACCTTTCTCTTGGCTGCAAGCATTGCATGGGCTTTTGTCAGGATGGGTGGTGAGCCATCGGAGTCATCATCATCGTCGTCATCAGCTTCCTCATCACTCACTTCCTCAGTCAGCTGGATGCGTCTGCTCCAGGGAGGTGGAGGCCTTCGTTCGTAGGTCCTGTAGGGAACCTTGCAGTGGACCTTCGTGAGAGGTTGCCTACTACTGTGAGTCATCATGTAGCCCTCTCTCTCCTCCTTCTCCCAGCAACTGGCCTGCTCCTTCAGCCGCTCAGCCTGGTAATTAAACAGACAAGACGCATTATCTCTGGGAAAGGAGCACGCACAGATCCAACATCTGAGCAACGACACTAATGGGAAACCAAGAGATTGGAATTAACATCATGACAAATGAATCACTGCAGGTTTCTCCTGATAATAAGAGCAGCATCATGATTGGATGTCTGCCCGTCATGAAGGAAACGTTCCTGTTAAGCGACCGTGGAAAGATTGCATTTCATGGAATATTCAGTACTATCAATTATGCAGTGAACTGATTTAGGGCAATTTTGCACAACATTAGATGCCTGCTGACAGTGAGAATGCCTTTCCCATTAATGGCCTCTATTTGAACTCCCAAGCTAAGCAAACAATCATTTACTAAGAGCATTGCGGGTGAGTGTAAACAAATAACTAGTGTCTCTTGAACAAAGGAACCTACGTCCATCTCTGCTTCCCTCTCCTCCTCAGATAGGACAGCGTTCAGAGTTGTGGAAGGTGTCCAGCGTAGGGCGTCTGGATCCACCTCAATCTGACGTGGGTTTGCCCTCAGCTTCTCCATGTGTCGCTGAATCAGTCGTTCTCTTCTGATCAGCACGATCCTAGTTGGCGCAGAGAAAAGCACATGACTTCACATCTACAACAAAAGGTAAGCACTTAGCCAAGGAAGACAGAAGGTGATGTGTGGTTAAATACGAGCGTGAAGTCGTGCTCGTTGGGACAGCAGGTGCTCCATGTCCTTGGGGGTGCTTAACCTGACTTACTTCTGTCAATATTCAGCGGCATTAATGGATATGCTGTTAAAAATACCCGCTGGCCTGGATAAGTCAGACAGCCGAAGCAGCAGCAGCAGCACAAGCTGAAGGAGACTGTGGCTCTGAAACTGACCTGCCATCCTGTCTGTCAATCATGCCCAGCTGCTGGAGAGTAGCGGCGATGTCATGTGGACACATCCCAGTGGCCCTGCTTATTCCTTTAACACTGATGTGTTTATCTGGGTGCTTATAAAGGTGCTCCAGTATGACACTTTTCCAATATGCCAGGTAGGATAAGCGACCCAGATCTGACAGCGGCTTCTCTGGGGATCCAGCTTGTCCTTCTTGCCGAGTGAGAAGGTAACCTATAAAAGACACGATTCAAACAAAAACAAAATGCTTAAGTTGAGCTGGAGGCAGCGGTGTGGGTTATTTCGGATTGTAATTCAATCCCTACACGGCCCCCCTCCCCTCTGCATTCATGTAAGGATGTGACGCCGGACCCTAGTTGGGATTCACCTTCAAATAGTGTAAAAGGAGAGAAGCTTTCCACTCCTTCAACCTCTGTCAGAAGCTATGACACATGCTGGCAAGGGCAACAAGGGAGGTTGAAAGAGGGGAGTAAAGAGGAAACAAAGCGACAGAGCGAAACAGAGAAGCAGCTGGATGTCATTGCTCACAGGAGACTGCACTTAGGAGAGATAACGCACAAGAAAAAAAAATACTAATATGGATCTGTGTGTAATTAGTTTTATAGCGGCCCTGTCAAGGGTCATCCATTATGAGCGGCATGAAATTAATTAATGCCTTTTAATGTGCACCCACTACTGAGAACCAAACAAGCTAATCTAATCACAAAACAGGGAACACATAATATTCCAGTAATCATGACAATATTCATTACTAAAGCTAAGAACAGCAGCCTGTGATAAATACACTTAGAGATGAATATTTCAATAAATTAATTGAAAAAGTAATTTTTCATTTTGTGTCATTTCACAAGTACATTATCATTAATAAAGCAAAACAAAAAAGCGCTACGAGACACTGCGAATTATGATTTGAAAGGGAAAATTTTTCCACAAGCTAATGCTGTGCTGTGAGAGCTACCTGAAACAAAGTGTTCCTCTAATACAATCCAATATAACAGAAAATCTTAATCTAAACAACTTCCAGCTCCAAAGCTACATTTTCCAATAAAGCCTTCAAAGAGCTCAGAACTCAGCTGTGTTCAATCTCCCTTAATCCCTGTCTTTGTTATCAGCACACTCTCAATATCACAGATCCTCTCGCATCTCTGTGTCTCAATGGTTCCCAAAGTGAACAGGAAATCAAATGCTCCATTACCGCCTGCCCGCCCCTGCACTCGCTTCTTTCTCCTTCTCTTCCACGGTCGACACAGAGACAACTCTTGAAAATAATAAAATGCCTATAATGACAAAAAACTGCCTGCCTAAACACAGAAATCCACTCAAGGCAGCAACTGTTTTTATAAGTGGACTGCAGGCTTTAAATATTGTATGTGTTTCATTTACTAGACTTAAAATATAAAAGCAGCATCCACGCCTTATCAGAAGTCAAGGAGAGAGAATCGGGGCGGTGGAGGTGGGGGTGGGGGGGGAGCTCTTCAGGCGATGCTTAGGTGAGAACTACTGGCCATCAAATTAATACTGCAGCCAGAACGCTATGTTTCTCACTCCTAATCTTCTGTGATTGCCTAAGCACTGTACATGAATGCTCTTGATTAGACCCCTTGAAAAGCCTTAACAAAATAACAGCACCTTGCCATAAGCTACAAAACTCTGCTTTTAATCTGAAACTGTTTGTAAAGACTGAAAATAAAAACCAAGTGTGGTGGTCTAAAAAGGCATTAAGGAACTTACTGAAATCAATAAGGAACCTTCCAAATCCTTGCCTTTGGTACTGAGGCATGATCATTATGCAGGAGACATTGTACTTCTGCTGGCAAAGCTTTTCCTGAGGGAAGGAGAAACAGATCAAGTATGTCAGAGCTCTGCTGAAGCTGGCAATTTACTGCACCTGCCATTGTCCTTGTCTAAAGCTGTGCACATGCACATGCACGTCGCATACACAAAATAAGATCCTTCACTATAAAGTATCACTGTGTGAGAATTAGGGCTGCAGCTGACATTCATTTTCTGATAGCATTACATATCCCACAGATGATCAATTTACAATAATCTAAAACTGAGAAAGCAGCAAATCCCCCACATTTGAACCACTGTGAATAAGTTAAATCCACATCACTAAATGGGCAAACTACAGTGAGGTCTCAGTATCTGCATTTACAGATGATGTGTGGTATTCCTTCATTTCCCATAAAATCACTCCGTAATTCTTACCTTGGAGAAATAGCCCACAAGATGACAGCCTTTCTCATCATTCTTTGTAAGTATGTAGAAGAGGAAAGGCTCCACATCATAATACAAGGTCTTGTGATCCAGGAAAAGCTTGGCTAACAGGCAGAGGTTTTGGCAGAATAGTTTGCTGACATTTCCATCAACCTAAACACGGAATAAAAAGAGCAAGAGGACACTGTTCAAACAGTTCCCATTTTTTTCCCCCCTCCCAGAGCCCGTTCAGCTGGATCTCATGCAGCATACAGTTATTGCTTTATTGCTGTAAAGGGAAGCTGACCTCAAATATGGAAAGGTTGTCCTTTCTGTAGATTTCATTGGCTGGCGGGTGGAACCAGCCACACTTCTTTGTGTGTCTCTGGAGGATGTTTTTGCTTCTCATGTACTTCAGACAGAACTCACATATATAAAGCTTTTGTAATCTGGTGAAGACAAAAGGGAAAGCTACGGTTTGTACTTTAGCATGAGAGGTTTTATAATAGACAGAGAAATAAACTCAGCACCGGCAACAAAAGAATTTGGCATTATTTAGCACAAAAAAGAAAACTTACCTTGAATATTCAGGTGGGTAAGGTGATGAGTACCAGGTCTGAATCTCATACTTCCCAAATTCAATGAGAGCGGGGCATCGGACTGAGTCTGCGTTCATCAGAGATCCAGTTCTCTGTAAAAAGATTTAACAAAAACACATCGATAAAGATAGTGACCCAGATAATTCAGCATTACAGCTCCTCTTGTCACAAACTCTGTTTATTCAAGATTGCAGTTTGTACTTCTCATGAGACATGAAAGACACATCTGCCCAAAATCAGTCGTTTAATTAAGATAATGTTTACCATGCTTACATTCTACTTACCGCCCTCAGTCGATATGCAAACTCAATACACTTCACATACGAGTAATATTTGAGCCTGTGATTATTTTAACTAAACTTGAGACCTCTTGTTTTCATCAGCATCAACCTATAATAAATTAAATTATGTTAATTTAGACCCATATGTGTTACAGATCTATGGTATATCTATGTGTTTAAATATAGAGTGAAACTCCATAATCATGTTTCAAGATCTTGGAAAAACAAAATGTTCTGTGGGAAGAAAAACAGTTTGAGTGAGGCCACAATTTGGCCTTACTCAAACTGTTTTTCAAAGGTAAACAGTCTAAATAAAGTGGAGAATTCAACCTATACGAATGTTTTGTTAACCTGCTCAGTTACGCCCCACGCAGACCTAAAGAGCAGTCAGTAAAAGTTGTGTCTTACCGCTGCAGCTAACACATTTCAAAACACGCAACTTTTATTTCAAACGTGAATGTTTTCCATTTGCAATGCACTTTTTCCAAGACCCATTACAGTTCGGAGAGTAAAGAAAGGGTGAGTGTTTGTAGACAAGTCCCCATCTTCCATGCAAGCAATAGGTGACTGGAGCAACCTGCCAGCAACTAAAGCATGCAAGCAGGTTTGTTAGTGGCGCACCCTCTTTGCAACTGATTTCACTTGGATGCTTCCAGCAACTTCTAGCAATCATTCGCCTGGGGGTCTCTAGGCCAGTCTGACTGAGGTCTTACTCTAAAAACATCTCAATGCTGTCAATGTTAAACAGAAAAAGGACAGCAAATCCGGGCTGGAGATAACTGGTTGATAATGATAACTGATGACTAAAATAATGCCAAGTTAGTAAACTATTGGTTTTGCTGGCAAAAAGTTCACAAAAATTTTCTCAGAATCTGAAAAACTGCTTGAGGCAAGAAGATTTTCTTTTACATGGGTTATTGTTTCATATGTTCTTGGCTTGTATGTAGCTTTTATATTGGCAAGAGTTTACTAATTAGACAATGAAACCAGTTGGAATAGAAGTTGGCTGCTTTTGTTTTACAGTATACTCAAGAGAACTGAATGAGCTGACATCGCATATCACCCAAAGACCTTCTTTGTCTATATCAGTGGTTCTCAAATCCAGGCCTCGTGCCCCCCTGCCCTGCAGGGTTTTAGATGTGTCCCTACTTCAACACACCTGAGTCAAATGTAGAAGTTATTATCAGGACTCTGGAGAAATTGACTGCATACTGAGGAGGCAATTCAGCCATTTGATTCAGGTGTGTTGGATCAGGGACACATCTAAAACCTGCAGGGCAGGGGGGCATGAGGCCTGGAATTGAGAACCACTGGTCTATATAATCCAAATATAGTTTTCCTTACAGTTTTCTTGAGAATATGATTACACATCACAATAAAGTTCAGGTATTGACAATGAGCAAAAACTTCTGACCTTTTAAAGAGTTTTCTTACCTGAGCGGCGAGTTCCTGGACTCGTGTGAAGGTCTCAATGTCCTCCTCTGTGACGTGGTCTCTTGACATGGCTGCAAAGTCTGCCGGAGTCTCCTGCTTCACATGCAGCTCCCCGTTGTGGCCTGTTAGAGGAACAATAGCACAACATCAACACATCAGACAGCACATCAACAGCGGCCCGTTTGAAGCAGCCGTGGAATAATCTCATAAATGCATTCTATGCAAATGTGCTTATACTGTGAGTACTGCCGCTGAGCCTGTTTGAGGCTGTGTCTCAGAGGAATTTCATAATGTATCATCTTTGCATGTTTATATGAAAATCCCTAATGTAATGAAGTGAAACTAAATCACTCTAATTGCGTAACCACTTTCATGTGCTTAGTCATCCACCAAGACAGTTTCCCATGAATTAAGAAGCAGATGCAGTGAAGGGAGCGAGTGTCGACATGAAAAGCAACTGATGCTGGAAAGCAGGCAGTAATTTTATGAAAGACATCAACACCATGACTTAACCACCAAAACAAAAAAACCATTACAAGTGGAAGTGATGCATCATTAACATATTTATGGAAATGTGCTGGAGGAGTGTTGGTGCAGGATATTGTTTAGAACTTCTTGAAACATATATCCGTTTGTTTTTCCTACATGTCTTTCTTTTTTTTTTTAAGCTGTGACTTCACTCTTGAGGACAGTGAAATGTAAGGGTTACTGCACTTAGGCCATAATCATCATGTCAGCTCTGAGTCAGCTTGGGTGGGTGAATCACTGGTTTGTAATGACCGCTGGAAGTGAGGTTGAGAGGAGACAGTGATTTCAAGAGTGAGGGTGGGATGAGGAAGAGGGCGATGGGACTATAGTCTCTACTAGGTAGTGATCACAATGGGTGCACTACTGCAGAGGGTCAAAGACAGAGCAAGGAGCAACATGAGGGAGTTAGTGGGCCATGCACTATGACAAAAGCCAACGGGCGAGAGGATGGAAGCCACGTATACTCCGCAGTCAAGTCAAAACGCAACGAAACTGTGTTAATAAACTAAAAGAATTTAAATTAGGAAGAAGATTAGTAGTCTGTTAGAATGCTGAGGGTGCCTTCTCAAAGAAAAGATTAGCTCTAGTCTGGAAAAAAATAACTGCGGGTGTCAAGCTTTAAAAAAAAATTAAAAAATAAAGAAGAAGCTTAAAGGTGTGGAGACGCAGGTCTTGGTTGGAATTTTCGAGCCTTGCTTACCATGATTATTTTCAGGCTTAATTCTTCCGTCTGTCAAGTCTCCCTTTCCTGGTGAGAGGGCTCCCTTCTGAGGGCTCCCTTTATACCTCAGCCTGCCTAGTGTCCTGCGCTTTTTAAAGAAAGGGTTGCGTTTGAAATGACTGACCATCTTAAATGGGTGTCCTCTGGGTCGGCCCGGCCCAGCAGTTGTGGAGTGTAACCTATTTTTATTAAACTCGTTCTTTCCAAAGCGCTGGGGCCCCGTTTTGGACGTATGGGGCAAGTCCTGCTTATGGGGCATGCGCTTAGGTGGCGCGTAGGAAGGTAGTCGCTTTTTCCGTGACTGTCCCTGAGTAGTAAAAATGTGAGAGAGTCCGTCAAAAAGTCCCTTAAGTTGGCTGCTATTGCAGAGACTACTCAGGGAAGGTACACTAGACTGGCTGGAAGAGCTCTGGGGAGAGTTAGCAGAAGTGGAGCTGCTGGACACCTGCGAGGGGGGGCTAAGTCCGGGCAATGTGGAAGCGGGAGGAAGTGCAGAGGATGAGGGGGTTATCTTTTGAGAGGCATCAGCAGCAAAGGCAAACGGCTCTGGTGGCTTGGACAGTTTGGGCGGACCCTTTTCTCTAGAGCTTAACTGTTTGGCGGGCGACTCTACGGCTACAGCTCGCGAGCGACGGCCCACAGGGGAAGGAGTAAAGAATTTGGAAAGCCCATCAATAAGCCCTTTGGTTTTCTTGTTAACAGTGAGTGTAGCTGGGGTGGAGGTGGGCGTGAGGAGGGGAGTGGTGGTGGGAGTGGAAGTGGTGAATTGGGTGGCGTCGACCGCACAACAAGGGTCTGCAACAGCAAATCTGTCTCTGGCGTCCTTCACAGATGCAGCATGACCAGATGAAGGTGTGGAACAGACGGTAATCTTTTGACCCCTACCAGGTGACCCCCTTCCTCCCAGTGCTACCATGGAGCCGTCACCACTGCTTACAGACCTGCCGGAAGAAGAACAAAATGAAAAACATTTACTCAGGTATGTAATTATATAATTACATTTCTGAGGCACAAATCATTCTCGGAAATGTATCCGTGTCGTTAACTGAAATATTTATACAAAGCCAAAAGTCTCCCTTTACATTTCCTGTTCAGAGTTATCTGTGGGATTTATAGTTAGACACAATAATCTTTGTTTACTGTAACCTGACTCCAGAAGCTCATATCCTCATACACAGAATGACTAAAATGTTCACAGCATGTTTTAAGTTGTGGACAGTTTCAAATAAGATATTTGTTTTCACACAGCAGGGCTGATATATTATGAAAGTGTATGTCTATATAATTAAAACCTGTAAAACTATCTATATAATTTAACTTTTACTGTTGCTGCTGTAAGAAGCTGTAACAGAAGGTTCCCTCTGTGGCATTAATAAAGCACATTCAAACTATTATTAGCCCTACTGCTGATTGAAAATAGCATTTAAATCTAAATATTGTAATGATAGAGGGGCTGTACAAATCCTCTGAGATTCTTTTTTATATTCTTATATTAAGATATGCATTCAAATAAGAAGTGAAGTTAGCATTTTGGCTGCTGCTGTATTCCTGTTTTAATGATGAGTAAGGGAAAGAGAAGCTGAGGAATGCTGCACGCTCAAAGGGAAAGCGAGCCATCAATCGTAAGGTCGCCCTACCCTAAAGCATACCCAGCTTTGTTCCTTTTTAAACACTAATCACGAGCATAATTTACAATAATAACTTCATGTTGTACTCAGTAAAACTGAAACCATAAATAAATTAGGAAGGTGGTTCCTGAGGTCACAGAACAAGGGTGCAGAAAGGTTGCTTTACCACAGACTTCTATACAATCGTACTAGATCCCCCCGCTGGCCATTAGAAAAATGCACTGGCTTAAGTTTAAAGACCTAGAAACCATGTCCCTGTAACAACAAATAAGTGCTTTTTACACATTAATTTAATCAATATTAATTCTATGTAATGCATAGAAATGTATTTCTTTATTCTTATTCTCTGTGAAAGCAAAATTTATTACAGCTTAATTTTAAATTTACAATGAATCATATTTGGAAGTTAAACCAGAGTCCTTGTATAAACTGTAATGGATGTTTGCACGGGACCAAGGATAGCTGCCAACATCCTTTTGTTTAAAAGCAGCTATTTGACTTCCCTTCAGAACCACTGTTTATATACCAAATAGAATAAAAAAGAATGAACTTTTAGTATAATTTAACTGCTGTTTGTTGATTCCGACACACTTACATTCTTTGTTTGAGCTTATTTCTGGGCCTTCCGATTGGCTTTGCATATCGACGTTTGATCTGATCGGCTTTCTTGTGCAGCAGTTTCTTCCCGTTCTCCTTTGGCCTGCAGACTTGGCAGATCCAGGTTCCTGGAGGGTGTCCAAACACAGAGAGTACCGTTTGGGTGGGTTCATCAATTCAGAGGACATACAGTACATTCATTTGAAACATTTCCTTTAATAGGAAGAACTGGCAAGATTCCCACCAGCTCACAATGACAATCAATTACTCAGCACAAAGCGAAAATCCATAAGAAAAACATTGGGTCAATTCTCTGTTCAGCAAAATAGACTTCGTGTCAGCTTGTTGAGCTCAGCTATGTGACTTGTATGAATTGCCTGCCAAATATCCTACTACAGTACGTGCACCATCATTACAAGCCTCACTGTAGGGTCAGTACTGTAATCCAGAGATAGCAAATCTCCCCGGGGAAGCTGGAATAATTTGATATGCATGCAAAGCTTCTAATAAGCCACCACTGCTTCTCTGTGTGCTGAGTGACAGCCCCAAACGGCCGTCTGTGAAGAAAAGGCTTTGAATTGACAGCAGAGGGGGAAACAGAGAAGCCAGACAGTGTAAACACCTCACCTTTTGGCATTCTTGAAAGCGGCGGATCGCAGCATTCCATGTGAAAGCCCCGATCACATGAATCACAGAACAGCATCTCATCCTGAAAGGGAACAGCAGGCATGTGTAAAGGATGTCCCAGTTGCATACATGTAACACCCCCGTCATTTAAAGTCTTTTTTGAAAAATAAGCCCAATTGTGCACAAGAGAGGCTTTACAAATCTCAACAAATCCTCAGGGATGCACAAAATGGGATCTACCTTCAAGCCAACAACACTGAAAATGGTGTGTGTTAAGATGCATGTATAATACTCACAGCGTTTCTCCCCTGTATTCGACAGGAGCTGCAGGTTTTGCATTCAATACACTGCCACCGTAATCTCTTCACATTTGAGGTTAGTTCAGGGGAAAACTTCAGACATGATGGATGCCCTTTAGGAGCAATGAAAAAAAATGCATATTAACACGGGACACTTTTTTACCACCACTGGTTGTGTCACCAAGCAGAGACAAGGTTTTCCATTTGTCAACACAGTCGGGTTAAACATTAACATATTACGTCACTAAAAACAATGCTGGGCCTGTGCCTGTATGTCCACAACACTTTTCCCCCTGCCACAAGTTGTGTCTAAAAACAGTATGATCAAACATCTGAGCCACTAATTACAGATAATTTGATCTTAATGAGGCAGAAACAGTAGCAGCACTCATTCTAATGGAAGCTGATCCATGAAAGTCATGTAAAAGCTTGCCTCTTCCCTCACCCAGCTTCCTCTCATGGTTGTAAAACAGCTGTTTTACAGTGAGAGCACAATTTGTGTACACTACGAGTGGTTAATGAAAACCACCTCGATGCTACTTAGTCAAATTTGAGCTATAAAAATGTCACCAGGAGAACAATTCCTTACGGCATTTAAAATAATTGTTCAAACATAAATGACTCCTAGGCAGAGGTAATTTTATGGGAGGTTAGCAGTTTTGTCTGGAACAAAAGAACACTAAAGGAAATGCCAACAATCTGCAGCGGGGAAAGGGTTGATCTTTGATCCACTATAACTGGAGTGGCTCTATAAAATAATTTGAACTGAGCGAAAATGACTTGGGTGATTTCAGATTCTAATGGTCACTTGGAGCATCTGCCCTTCTGAGGGTTGCAAGTAATTTGGATCCCTCCAGCCACTCAATTTGCAGATTGTTCTTCCAATAAATCCCTTAAAGGGAAGAGGAAAATATGGAAAAAGAATGTGACATCTGCCTAACCGATGTAGAGAACTGCTACTGCCAAGGTTGGATGGCTTAAATATATACTGTACATTTTGAGATGACAGAAATTTGCTGATATTTCTTTAATATTCCTGAATTTGTTTATTACATGCAATCTGACAAGATTTCTAGACTTCCTCTGCTTAATACCACCTCTGAATAATGATTTATTTCTATATATTCACACTCCTGGAGCAGAAACTCTAGAGCGTGACTTCTACCCAGAAGGCTTTGACTGCTCAACAGTTGTTCTGCATGTCAGGTACAACATGCTAGGAGGGCTAGCCCTTTAAAGCTGGATGCACACTGTGTATGTGTGTGTGTGTGTGTTTTTATTGATCTTGTACTATGAGTCCACTTGCTCTACACATTTTAATTGGCCTTCCTGCACTTGCTCACATGCAATGGGTCAATCAACCTGCCACAATGTAAAGCTCACCGTGAACACAAACACCCAGGTAATAAAGTTTATTCAAATAGGATTGTCTGTGTATTCAGTGTTGTCAAGAAGTAGAGAGAGACACACACACACAGTGTTATTTTTGTGCTGTTTTGCAGCTGAAACTGACACTGCTGCCTTTAATGTTAAATTTAGGTCAAGCAGGATTGTTATACTTGAGAGATATACAAGCTAATGTATCATAAAAGAGAATTACTGAAAAGAAGATATTCATGCTTTTGGTGGGTTGCTGATAATGTGCCAAAATAATGCATGAAAATATTTTCAAAAACACAGAACTACTGAGCCAAAACATAGGCACACACAAAACTGTGAATATTAGCACCATGTAACACCATTAAATGTGAAAAACATTTGACTGATGATAAAACTCAAGCTTAGTTTATTGCATTAAATGCAATATTTAATGTATATGCAATATAAAGCTGACACCATCATATACACCAATGCAGTGATTTTAACCGCATTTCTGACTTACATTCCACATATACACTGACACTATTGCAATCTGAGCTAACATACCAGCAGTTTAGTCTTGTTTACAGTACGTTATGGCTCGTGGGAACATCCAATAAGTGAAGCGTTACACCAGGCGACTTACCACTGCTCCCACAGTCTGCACAGGACAGCAGCTCTTCTGGCCGCTTGTCCCGATTTGACTCTTTCGTTCCAAGACAGAAACTGCATATTGGGATGGGGTCAACCCGGAGCTGGTGTGGGAACACAAACAGAGACAAACTGTTTAAGGGACAGACAGACAGACTGTGCAGGCAGCACCTGAACATTGCATCGTGTCAGGATGTTTTAGATCACTGGTCATGTATTGCTGGTTAACATGAAGAGTGCAGATTTAATGAAACAGCCGCAAAAATATCAGCTGGAAGAAGCAGCTCAGAGAATGGAAAAAAAAATAAAAGAGTTCAGTTCTCACAGACTAGAAATGAATAATAAATGAATCTTGTCCTCAGAGATATGCTGCATCTGAGATCCACCTCCTTTATCCATTACATCTGAATGGGTAAGTGATCTTAGTAATCATAGTTTAAGGGCTTAATCCAATTCTTAAAGCTTGCACTCCAGTCTGAAAGGATTAACCAGCATGTAATCAAATTACCTCAATAATAAAACATGCTCTCATTGTTACTGCCATGATCCACAGTAAATGTTGCAAGTCTCAGAACAAACGCTCATTTAAGGGCTTATGGTTAAGTTCAGAAGAAGTCAAATATGAGCTCAAGGTTTAAGAGAATTTCCCCATTGATCACTCAGAGTGAAGAGAGGCGGACTACAGAGAGAGAACTGGGAAGACTTAGTGTCATTACTTCGTACAGCAGCCAGTCGAAGTCTAATGACTCTTAGGCTGAAATCAAGACCAGACTTAACTGAGATGCCTGCAGTACGGCTTTCATAAGACTCCCTTTAAATGTGAGATCATACATAAAAGCCTATACAGAAGCAACAAACAAACTGTGGTTTCCTCCTCGGCTTGAGAGGAAGTTCTTCACGGAAAATAACACTCGTAGGGTGTGACCGTAAATAACCCACCTCATCATCAGTTTACACACTAAGGCCTCACCAATTGACTGGAGCCTTGGATGGCTCTCTAGGGACGGCCATAATTAGTTCCTGGTTTCTATGACGCAGATCATCATCCTGACTATAACCAAATTTGCATCTTTCAAATTTCTGCTGGCCCCAACCTCATGCTGACCCTCATTTGAATTGGGGGGGGGGGGTGCTGTTTTCCTTTTCCATCCGTCAACAAAACACAAAAACAGCAGCATCCCTTCAACCCGTCACTCCATCCAAATGAACCCCAGAGGGAAAGTGAAGCAGGGATGCAATGGCAATCTGGTCATTGTTCCTGGCTGTATCAATTACTTGCTACGGCGAGGGGAAGCAGTTTACTGCCACATCAATGATTACTCTATTTTCCAACCTGCCAGGTCAATATTTGAAAGCGGGCTGGCATTAGAAGCAGACTGCTGCTCACACAGCTGTGATTATGGACATAAAACCACAAAAAAATCTATGTGATGAGCTTTGTGATGAGGCTACACCTGTATGACTTAACACTCTGGCTCAGAGGGAACTGGTGATTTTGATATATGTGATGCTAACTCAAAATAAAATACATAAACACCTGCTCGGATAAAAGGCAGCAAGTTCAAGGACTACAAACATTGCTGTTTATAAAATATCCAGATGCATATGATGATCTCAATGATTTCTGTATGTCAAGCGGCCAAAATACTATTAAGATTAGTGCAAGTAATCTTTGTGAACCGAAAGCTCAGCAGCACGCTGCTCTTTTTCTACTTTTGTCTCTACATGCTGTCACTGACAGCAGATATCTCTTGGGAGGGGCAGCCAATCAGAAGAAAGCAAGTTTTAAACGGGAGGAATGTTAGAAAAAAATGGCTTGTTTCAGCTGATATAATATAAATAAAGATTATTAAAGTGTTAACAGTGCAAAAATATATAGCGCTAAGATTATCATACTAGGTAAGACCTGTGCTGTGTTAACCTGATTGTGCAAAGTCTGTCAGTTAAGGCTTCATCAAAGTTGAATTCAGATTTGCTTTGAGTAGACAAAAAGGGAAAAATATTAGCAGTCGTCCTTGATCACAAGACAGTCTGCATTATCACTGCTAACAGATGCAGACAAAGGGATTTGAGAACAGAGCTTTGGTGTTAGGAATACTTTGGGTTATGGCTGGTTGTTTAGGTACATAAAGTGCATGTGTGACACTTGTATTACAGCCTAACAAACAACTTTAAATATGATTTCTGCTAAAGTGATAATGATAGTGCTAATGTGCAACCTGTGTATGCTGCTGATGAAATGCTCCGAGCATGGTGATCTGAAGTTGTTTAAAATAATTAGGCTTAATAAGGCTCCATAACACAGTCTCCACTGACTCAGCTATGAAGGCTGATCCAGAAGCTGGATTAATTTCCATTAGGAATATTCTTGTGCCTGGTGATTAAAAACCAATAGCAATTTGCAATCTGTACAACAGAAAAATGCAAGAAAAAAAAGAGAGAAATGCAGCTGAAGAGATGCTGATGATTTACTTGGGGATTCTAAATTAAGTACATTACAGGAAATTATGCTGCTTCAAAAGAGCAGGCTGTCCTGAGTGAGGGGGTGGGGTCCTATTAGAACAGTGCTGGTAGAGAGAGAGAGAGAGAGAGAGACTCAAGTGGTTGCATAACACAGCAGGAAAAAAAACTCTCATTCCTTGCCTTTGTTCCTGCCAGAGTCTCTTCAGAATCTAATAAACTCTAAACCAAGACTGCTCTTTTTTACCTCAAAGTATCTCTTATTCTCAGCACACACACTCAACTACTGAGCAGGCAGAGCTGTCTCGTCCTTTGAAGTGAACAGCAAACCTGGACTGGGCGAGGTGATGTCATCAGGCCGCGAGCAATAGGTTGAAATGTTCCAAATGGAAAACAGCAGGCCTTCCTCAGCTATGAGAACCACTGCAGGACACTGTGTCTCTAAACACTTCTCAGTTTCACTTTTGGCCTCACCACAGACACAGTCACAGTTGTGGCTGCAGTATCAAGGTGTCGCTTCCTGATTATTCACTGTGAAACTGGTGAAGAGCAGGGTGACATCTCTATAGCCTGATGCTGCTCGCCACTTCAGCTGCATAACTTGTGCATAAACTAGACCGCATTTCATCTTGATAAGCCTCAACACATGATATGCAAAAAAGCCTCGACGACTAGATGACTGCACACTGCAGTTTAGGTCACACAGAGAAAACTATTTTCCATCGAGCACTCTACCCACTCTTTGACAGTGTCTTAAAATTGCAAAGCAAGAACAAAAGTGCTGTCATGTTACAGACATTTGTCACCAGCTTGTGTTATTGTTAAATACCAGTAACAAAGACACAATCTCTGCAAACTATAAACCACCCCGTGGATGTTGAAAGTTTGTTTATATGGTGTTATTTCCTCTCGGGGGCATCTCAGTTTGCACAAAGTTTATAACAGCTGCACGCAGTCCGAGGATATTCAGTCTTACTTTCTCAACACATGCTCATTTCTGTGCAAATTACCAATAATCTATCATAATTTTGCTCACCAACTCACAAGAAAGCCAGCCACATCCTTTATGGTCATTAGGCTAGGGTTACATAACCTGTGGAAAGCCTACAGCAGACTGCCTACCACACAGTCAGCATGACTTTCTGATTATCCAAACTCTATTATTATGGAGACCAACAGCAACACAACCCCAAAGGGATGCACTCTAGATGGCATTATTTCAGACCTGTCAAGTCCCAAAGGTTAAGACCACAATCAGGAATTTCCTATTCTTAAGTGGTGTGCCGAACTTTCAACCTTCCTAATGGGTGGCGATCTCAAATAAATACCACCGTTAAAGAACCAAAAAGTTTTACTACTCACACAAAAAAGTTGTGGCACATGTCAGAGCTTAGTAAGAAGTTAAATACAATACAACAGGAATTTATTTTTTTTTTACTTTAAAAAATTTCTCCTTTTGGGTTAACTGCAGCACAAGGGCACAGAAACACTCAGGACGACACAACATGAGTTTGAAGGTGTAAGAATGCAGAGGCCAAGGTGTGTGTACCTGGTCTCGCTCGTGGGGGAGGAGTGTCACAGATGAGAGGACCAAGGGGGAAGCACTTGGACACCTGGAGCTCCTTCCCTCCATGCTCCCATGGCTGAGCTTATACCTCGGACCATTTTTTGACAACCTGCCGTTGTTGACTGCTCGCTTAGCCGCCAGTCGCAACCTCTGCCGGAAAGCGGGGTTATCAGCAATGTTTGAGAGGTCATCCTGGTTCCTCAGATACCTCTCAATGTTCTTCAGCGAGGAGCCATGGATATCATCCAGGCCTTCGATGGCCCTCCTAAGTATTTTATTCCAATCAATATGGCGTAGATCACTCAAATTCCATATAGATTCCTTTGATGGCACAGGTGCATTTGCAGGCAAGATTGATACAACTCTTCCAGGATTTCCTGGGTCCTTGTAGGAGGCGCTCCCCTTATTTGTAACCTTGAGGATAGAGCCATCGTGAACACTTAATTCCAACTGCTCAAGGACGGTCTTCTTGTCCAGTCCGTGGGACGTTGCCACTGCATGGCAAATTCTCTCCTCCGAGGGCCTCTGCTTTTGCCTTTTGATTTTCTGTATTGCTTCGAGAATCCACTCCGTGTACAGAGGGTTTGCAAGTTTTACCATGGTTGAACAATAAGCCTCACAAAAATGTGATCCATAAAGATTCCCCCTTTCTGCTGCTGAAAAATGGGTACATCCACATCCTTGGTAGGATCAAGAAGTTATGTTCCACAATCGCATCCGCTCACTACTTCTTCTCAATCCTGGGTATCTGACATTGACCTTCAATAAAAGTTGGCACTAGTAAATTCCACAATGGTAGTCACCAGCTGACCAGGAGCTGAGTTTAATAAAATTCCAGATTAAATCTAAAAGAAACAGAAAAAAGAAAAACAGCAAATTGTCAAATCAACTTTTATTTCTCCTTATTCAGATTCTATAAACTAGCTGACGGCATATCGGGTATAAAAGCTAAGCCAGAGGAATGCAGGACTTTTTAAGATGTGCTAAAACATGAGAAACAGATGGATAAAAACAGATGCAGGCGCTGTCATGGCTGCTAAAGAAATCAGAGTGACTTAATCCATAGTCTGACACCATAATCCACACACCAAACCAGATGTCCATTTCAAAAGAGACTCTTTTCTGCAAGTAGTAAGTTTTCACACTATGACAGGCAGCTAGAAACTTCTACCGACTTCTGGGAAAGTATACAGTCATCTCGAAAGATCAGAATCCTTTTTCGATATTTAAAAAAAAAAGGTAGCCTTACGAGTGAACATTTATTTCTGCTGCACTAAATACCACACACAAACTGGCTAAAAACACACACATTAAAAATAATAAAACGAAAAAAAGGGAGATCATACGTAAAAGTTTAACCATTAGTTGTCCGTACGAGACTTTTTGACAGCTCGACGTCCGCGGCGACGAAAGTGATCAGCGCGAGCTTTAATGACACACGTAATAATCAATGCTCACTTCCTGACAGCTGCTGACAGGCGCTCCGGGGCACGTCCGCAGTCCGCCACCGAGCCGTTTGACGACGGAAGAAAGCAGCGGTAAAACTACGTTAACAAACCGAGAGTTGCGCTCCGCTGAGTTGAGCAGATAAATGACAGCGTTGCCAGCAATACTGATGTCACCTAAACAGTCGCCATTTTGTTACAATGTTGTAGTTTACATGAATCCGACATGACGCTGATTACAATCCAATGGAGTCTCATTAAAGCTTACCTACACTAATGTGCCCTCCCTAGCAACTTCAATATTGGCTGTAAAGACAAGATCCGATTTCTGGTTTGATAAAGCACATGTCAATCTTTATGTATGAGCTCACTCTGAGAGGCACGGCACTGGCTGTATGATCTGTCACTTCACTCAATTGACCCGCCTCTTAAGGTGCCTACATGATAAATTAATATCGTTCACCTCCAGCGCTCGTAATATGTGAACTTGCGGCTCCGTGTGAGACGACAGGTTATTATTGCGTTATAAATACACTATAGCAGGCACGAAATAGTTAAGTTGTAATTAAATGAGATGAATATTTAACCTCGTTTACAAAGCGTTTAACACCGGCCCACCTTTACTTAGATTTCCCCCCTTGAAACAGTTGGTTACACTTGAAAGTGATTTGGATCGTTTTAGACTTTAATTGGCTGTTTGTTAAATCTATCATTTGTTTGCATAAAACCTACAAAGGCCCTCGCTACTGATTTAAAGTGGCACACAGATCTTTTTATTTATTTTTTAAAAAATAATAATTCCAGGTAGCATATGCAAGACTCCTGCAGGCATAAATGCATGCTACCCCCCCCCCCCCCCCCTTTTGATCGCTCCCCTTTTTTTCTTTTTT